>VXAC01002371.1:261028-311857 GCA_013399225.1 Rhipidura dahli | reverse complement strand
GCGGGTGACACAGTAGGGCCAGTTATCCTCACTGCATTCTTCTGTATCTGATACAGCAAGTTCTTCCTGCCCAAAATGTAGGAATGGCCCTCTGGGGCTCAGAGTAGGCATTGGCTTGGAAACTGTGCTCCTCTAATAATAGGAGAAAACAAAATTTAGCCTCTTGTCTCTTGTTTTGTTTTGGTTTTTTTCCTTCTCATTTTTAAACTTGAAGTAGTCCGACTTACTGACTGTATTTGGGTGAATGAATCTTGGTTTGGTTATGACCAGTATGATCTGCCTTTTTTTTCCCCTCTTCTTACTGGATTAAAGGTTTTTAAAGTTTTACAGAGCCTGCTCCCTGCTTGTCCATTGGTTGGAGAAATTCACTTGTCTAGAAATCGAAATTTAGTCCTTTGCTGACACAGAGTAGTCATTCAGGTTTATCTGTCACTCAGTTTTTCTCCTATGTTTTTGCCAAAGAGCTTCCTAACAAGATAAAATAAACTATCTTCCAAACCTGCCTGGCTCCTTGCAAACTAAATTTGCATCATTTAAAAAATTGGAATGACGTGCATTATGAACCAAGGAATCACTTTAAGTGACTGATGTAAGGGCTATCTAGTAAGATAAGGGGGAAAAAAATATTCCTGGAGAAAGTATTCCCATGATTTTTTGACAAGGCCAAGTGTTCAGCAGTGTCACCTTATTCCACTGCCGCTGCTGTGCACTTCTCTTGCCAAAAAAAAAAACCAACAAAAACTGTCATGAGTTTGAATTCATAGGGAATTGGTCTATAGCAATGAGAATTCCTAAAATTCCATATGTGAAGTGAGCTTAAAAGGTTGGGGTTTTTTTCAAGCATGGTTTGATTTCCATAAGATACAAGAAGTGCTCTTGTTGGGGTAATGTTTCTTGGTCCTGTTCAGGACACCCAGGTTCAGAACAGGAAAGAGAGGCTCAGGTAGGTCATGAGGGCAATTGGCAGGGTTTGTGCATTTTTTGGTTTTGTTTCCCTTTTTTCTTTTTGAGCCCTCAGTAGGACTGGCATTGCCAGGAGCACGTTGTGTAGGGCACAAGTGAGGATTGTTTGCAGAGCTGTTCTTGGAGCTCACCTGCCCAAATGGCAGCTAGCATTACTAATCCTCTCTTTTTTTTAAGTCAGTCTTTGTAAGAGCTAGAAATACAGTGAAAACTATCAGACATACCCATTTTGAGGTGTTCATGTGCAAAGGGGAATCTCAAGGTCGAAAATAGGTATGAATTGGACTGGATTTAAAACTCTTGCAAGAGACTTGTCCATCCACTGGCTGCCTCAGAAGAGACCTCCCAGTTCTACTGCCCTGACTGGAGGTGCTGGTCCTGTTTTGTTGCTCACCAGTGCCAGGAGAAGAGCCCTGCTTTCATCCCTGAGGAGGGCCAGCTGTGAAGTCATGAGAAACTGAGGTGACCTGTGTTCAGAACAGCCTCACCAGTGCTCAGATACGTCAAGGAGCACTTGAAGAGCAGCCAGATCTCATGTCTAAGCAGATGTAATCACAATTGTGCCTCTCTCCCTGTTGCTGTAGATAAACCTCAGTGTATGACCAGTGCTGTGTCCCAGGACTCACAGTGCTGGAGCTGCAGTTTGTAAAGCACAGTGGGACCTCTCCTGTAAAAGAAGCATGCATGCATTTGTCACCACGAGTCAATAAAGGTCACTAAGAGTTAACTGGTTAGGCAATCAGACGATTAATAATGCAACTAATTAGGTCTGACCTAATTTCTGGTAAATAACCATCCAGGGAATCCGTTGGTTTGTTTCCTCTCTCAGAATAATTAATCAGCAAATACATTTATTTCCTTTCTGGTGGGGAGCCCCATGTGAGTTGTAGCCCGAGTGGCTTCTGGTTATTTCTATCATAATTAAAGACCCTTTGTCACTTTTTTCAGAAGGTGAGGAACACCACCAGCCCTGTGCCTGGCGTCCCCTCGCCAAGCAGGCACAGATGGTGATGCCTGAGGCTGTGAGCGAGGAGCTGAGGCTGTTTGCATAATGCCAGCTCCCCTCACTTGTGCAAAGCTCCAGTTAACACTTGCATGTAGACAGCAGTGAACAAGGTAGGCAGAGAGCTCCAGAGGGACCTCAGGTGTGCAGGATTCATGGACACTCATGGGGAGAACTCCTTTGAAGGCTGGGGGTTTGAGCATCTCTCAGTTTCGTAAAAATATTTGGGGGAAGGACTCATGGTTTTATATGAGACAAGATGATGATGTGTCCTATTTTAATTAATATTTGTTGACACAATGGCTGGTCCCCAGCAGTGTCCTTCTTGCCCTCGTGGTTTTCTTCCCCTCCCAAAAGACGAAAATAAAAAGGCTTTTGAAGGGTAAGACTGGAGAAGCACTCGCTGTTACTAGAGTGGGGAGAATTGCAGATAAGGGAGGGAGAGCAAGGGGGATGGATGGATGGATGGATGGATGGATGGATGGATGGATGGATGGATGGTATCCAGGAAAAAAGGTGCACTTAACAGGACCATTTGCCATATTTCAGAAGTGGAATGATTTTCTTAAGGCTGCAACCAAAAACCAGGTGGTATTGAAGCAAAATCTTCCATGTCCTGCACTCTTCAGCCAGCAAAGGGAACATAGCTGTCTGAGGAGAGAGTCTTAGTGAGGCTTTCAAAGGCTTTATACTTCTTTTTAATGTTGGCAAACTCTGAGGAAAAAGTGTTGGGGAAGGAGGGAAGAGAATGACAAGGAGAATGAAATTCCTCTTACTTAAAATAAAACTATACAAATAATTTGTATGAGGGGAGTGAAAGGATTTGCACTGAGATTGCTCATTAAAAAAAAAGTTTAATTTTTTAAGCTGGGCCTCCTAGAGCAAGCAAAGCTCTTCACAGAGACCAATATTCACCCCTGTTCAGAGAACCAGCACAAGGACTACTTCCACAACAAATGACCTTTTAAAGTGGGGCTGACATGACGTGTAAGTTTTGTGCTGGCCCTCTGCACTGCAGCAAATGGCGTGTTGAGGAGGGAATGCTTGTCTTTCGCCTGTGAAAAATGGCCCACGCCTGCCCTGTGGCCCCCAGCCACTGCTAACACACATTTGTTTATGTGCACTTTGGGCTCCCAGGCTCTGCATCACGGAATGGCACCAGGGCAAAGCGCTGTTTTAAAGTAAAATGCGTGGTAAAATTCTCCCCCCAAAAGACAGGTGACTCCTACCTATTGCCTGGGATCAGAACAGTCTTTTTTCAGCTGAAAAATCACAGAAAGGATGCAGATGGGCTACGGGAGAACCTGAGCTCCTCTCTGTTCTGGCTGTAGGGAAAAAAAAAAAAAAAAAACCAGAAGGAAGAAAGCCTTGGCAAAGGGAAGGAACATTGGATTTGGGTGTCTCAGTTGTTAGCCTCTTGAAGCCAACACCCTTCCCTCTGCAAGAGGGTGATTAAAGGGCTGGAAGATCATGACACCCCACCAAATCTTCTGTCTTGTGGGCTGGTCATTGCTTCTGAGAGGGATTTGATTCTGTTCTTACTTTGAAACAAACCAAATTAACTCCTCTGTTGAATTACAGCCAAATTCACATGCATGCATAAAAAATACCCTCATGTTTCATCACCAAGCACCACTTCCCCCATTACTGAAAGCAATTCTCTCACTGCCTCATCACCTGTAGGCTTTACTTCTGCATTTCCTTACAGTTTTCTTGAAAAATATCTTTTCCTAATCAAGCCCTTCCTAGTGCCAGAAAGCCTGCCTGCAATAAACCACTCCTGCAATCCTCTCATGTGTGCTCAGGGTACTCATGTCTCCACTGGTGGCAGAGTGAACTCTCTTCCTGCCTCATGTCTGCCCAGGACAGGCAGTCCAGGAGCCCATCCCTCCCTGGGCAATAATGTCAAAAATCAGCAATCACAGCAGGGTCTGCAGACTCACTCTAGCCTCTGCCTCACCCCTCAGAGGTCACCAGAGCTCTGAGGCTCACACAAACAGCCTCACACAAACCCAAAAATGTGTATGTAAGGCGTGCTCTCCCCAGACAGCGTGGTAGGCGCTGCAAAATGGGAGCAAGACCTCGGTGCTTTTGCAGAATTGCTTTTGTTCATGCGCTGCATCAGAGCATCCCGGGGAGATAGGTGTGTGAAATGAGTGAGCACATATTGTCCCACCTGCTGTGTGGGCATTAAAGCCAAACAGGCAGCGGGGGCTGCGTGGAG
This sequence comes from Rhipidura dahli, assembly GCA_013399225.1. NCBI lineage: Eukaryota > Metazoa > Chordata > Aves > Passeriformes > Rhipiduridae > Rhipidura > Rhipidura dahli. The sequence goes on along the minus strand of VXAC01002371.1, from coordinate 307,667 downwards.
GGGAGCAGGCAGCGGGCTGGAGAGTCCCTGACCTCCCCTCTCTTTCACACAGGTCCTTTCTTCTAGTGCAGAATTTTTTTTATACAGGTGCCTATGATGAAAAAGGGAGCAGGATTAGAGCTTGGGAAATGAGCTTGTTGTACTTTTCTAGTCCACTCTTCTTGCTCCTTGCTGAGAGCCAGGGCACCAAAATAAGGTGGTGCTTGAACACCATTACTGCTCAAGGGCACGATGTGCGGGGTCCACGGGAGCAAGCTGAGCTCCACAGCCACTCAAGGGCCCTGGCTTTGGCTGGGGGGAGAGTTTGCCCCCCAGCTCTTCATCTTCCCTGTGCATAGCATTTGAAAAGCTGAAGCATCCACTTGTGCAGAGCAGGAGAGAGCACCCAGTCAGTCGGGTTCCAAGGAGCAGGCAGCTCTGCTACAATTACAGCTCCTTCTCATCTCCTTCGTTATTCACTGAGCTGCACCACTTTTCTCCCCTACAATCCCGTTCTGTGTTTTCCTCCTCCACCTCCCAAGGCATACGTGTCCTCTTTCCCTCTTTTTTGCTCAAATGCTTTCTGTTTCTGCCCTTTCCCTCTCTTTTAGATTTCTTTGAACCAGCCTGGATGTTTCACTTCTGACAGGAATATTCTGCGCTCCTCAAGCGCACAAGCAGCTGAGAGGGGAGCCAAGAGAGGCTCGAGGCAGAAAGCCTGAGCTTGATCAAGAGACTGATGAGTGGGACAATTTTTTCTGAGAGCTTTAGAAGGAGAAGAGGAAGGATAAACCTTGGCCTAGCCCAAAGGATCTGTCCTGATTTGGGGTAGACTTTTGAAATTAAAGACTGAACCCCTCAGAAGGACTAGGTTTTTGTGAATTATGATGGAGAGGTAGAGATGCTAGCAGTTGTGAAAACATTGTCACATCATTTACAGGACATTGGCTGGCATTTTCCAGCTAATAAGAGCAGTAGTAAGGAAAGCTGCTGTGCTTTAAAAGCACTGCCAGATTAAAAAAAAGCACTGCTAAGCAGCCTCCAGCCACAAAATCAGGCTGACTGGATGTATAAACCCCACACTCCACAGGTGGCCCAGCCAAGCTCCTAGGATTGAGAAGCTGCTCCAGAAAGCAGAAATGCCAATTGCTGGGAAATTGCTGTGAACACGCAATTTTCCCCTCTTCACATCCCTATCTCTTAGCACATTTTCTCTCTGCCTGGTGATCCCCGTGGGCAGAGAGCAAGGGCACAGCACCCTCAGGTGGGGACCTGGCAATGGGCTGTCCCTTCCAGCTGGGCATGGTGGGGCCAGAGGTCAGGGCAAGCTTGTGCAATGCACCTGAGCCCTCCCAGCAGCGGGGCTTTGTGCCCAACTCCTGCTGGTTTTGTACTTGGGAAGTTTGGTCATGGTTTCTTATCCACTCCCTTAATGGGATTAACTCACAGTTGCATAGAATACCCAGTCTCAACCCATCCATATTAATAATTCAGAAGCTTCTCTTTCCTCGTAAAGTAGAAATTTCACGTCCTGGATTTCTACAGGATCCAGTGTTTAACGTGTTAATGGGATGACATTAGCTGCCCTGCTGCTCAATAGCTGTTTGCCCATCTAGACTCCACCCATATATCTGCCAGGACTGCACTTCAGGCTTTCCAGCAGCAGTATTTCCTTCTCCCTTCTCATGCCTCAGCCCCACCAATTTTTTCTAGACATCTCATTTAACCTTTTTTCTTCCCCATGACTGAGGAAGAAGCTGTTACACTCTTCCTCCAAACTTCTCTTAGACCAAAATTATTCCTCCCAGAGCTTTTTCTCTTGTATCTAGAAGAAGGAGGTGATGTTTTAGCATAGCCTAATGAAAATGTGCACATGGTACTGAAAGAAAAACCAGGCCTGGCTTGTTGCTTTGAGGTGAGAGACCAACAACCTTCACATTGCAATGTATACTCTGTAAATTCGGTCAAGCTTCCATTGACCTCTGAGTCATTTTGGACAAATGGCATAAATTTTTCTCCAGGGACTTAAGGTCCTGACACAGTCAAGATTGTTGTAAAATTAAATGCAGTGAATTGTACAGCTGCTCAGGTCAGAGGTCTGTTTTGACCTCGAATTTACTTTTCCTTCTTAGAAATTAAGGTTCCATAGAGTTATGAGAGGTTCTTGTTTACTAACCGGTTCAACTGGTAAAAATATCGTGGATTAGCAAATCCCATGTTTTCACACCCCAGGAAAATGTGCTCATTATATCAGAGAACTTCTGACCTTGCAAGGCTTTTAGGTGAGGCATTTAAAAAAACAAACCACCATCCCTTTTTCACAGTGATGCCCGTGTGCTGACTCCCATCAGGACACTGCTGGGCACCTCTTATTCTCCTCTGCTTCAGTCCTCAGGGACTCCAGCATTGCTGGCACACGTGCAGCAGCTGGAAATGCTCACTCACCACTCTGCTTCCTGAGCATCTTGGATCAGTTTCAGGCCATCGCATCCCAGAGGAGTTCATCGTGATGGACTTTCACAGCAGTCACTTTGTGCAAGTGAAACAGTAAAAATAGTAATAAATTCTGGGCTCGCTTTGTGGCAATACAATAGGCTTTTATGCCCAAGGCTCAGGCTCAGAGAAGGACATGAAAACCAAGGCTGAGCAGCAGGAGCTGACAGAAGTTTCTGAGCAACTGAGAACTTTTGAACAGCATAAAAATCAGACGTTTTGCCTGTGGGAATACAGAAGAGCTTGCAGCCAGGAAGGCTGGCGTACAAATGATGGGCATGGCCCGTGGCAACATCAGGCTCCTGGGGCAATCCAGGCATAAACAGAGGAGGCACATAATCCCAAAGTGGTGGGTGAGCAGCACTCCAAAGGGCATGTCCAACCTGCTTGGGATCATCAGGGTGCTTGGGTAGCTCACCCTTGTGGTGGTCCATGGAAAATGTGCCACTGGTGCCAAGGAGAGCGTTTGAAGCTGCTGGACATAGAGGGAAATTTTTCCCATTGCCCAGAGAGACACTGACATTTTCATTCCATGCCTCATGTACCGCAGGCTTGCCAGGTGGTGGAAAGGACCTGCTTTCATCCCTAGGAAACGTCTGAAATCTCCCACAGAGGGCCCAAAGTGGAGGGTAGAGCATCTCCCTCCTGCTGCAGCTTCTGGCTCAGCAGAGAGAGGTGGAACCAGAGGTGAGGTGAATAAGCCATGACCATCACAGGGAGCCAATTCCACAGCGCCCACTTTGCCTCATTCACAGCACTCCTTGCAGGGAAGATTTGCCTGGACCCAGCCCTGCTCCCAGATGGCAAACAGCAGGCAAAGCAGCCTCTGGCAATGACACTGTCTCCTGGCTGCTCCCCCCATCCAGGTCAGCCCTGTGCCAGGGAGTGTCCTGCTCGGCGCTGCTGTGCCTGGAAAATGAGTTCCTCTGAGGCTGACACGGTGCTGTGCTCCCACACACAGCTGCAGAGTGAGCTATTTAACTGCACAGACACTGCTGAGGCACAGGCTGCAATGCCTGTTTTCTCTCTGAAGCGAAAAAAGGAGCATTACATCATGCCTATACTGAGAAACACTCCTTCCTTAAGGACAACAGCCCAGAGTTTATCTCAAAATGTGTGATTAAAATGCAAGGGTGCTCACAGGTAGGGAAGGGAGAGGCTGACTTCTTCCACCCTGCCTTATGACCTTGCCCTCATTATTCCTCTGCTTCCCACCTGTGGGAGACAACTGTTTGGAGTTAGGATGGGGTGTACAAGGGAATTTTTGTAGTCCCACCTATAGAAAAGCAGTGAGGCACCCAGCATCTCCTGAGGGTCTGAGGGCACACTCTGTTTTGGCATGGGAGGGTGAGAGAGAGCTTCAGGGGATGCTCACGTGGTTGGGCTTCACCCAAGGCCAACCCTGTAAACCCATCCCTGGAGGGACCTCAGCACAGGCAGGTGATGAGAATTTAACCCCTCTGCTCAACACTTTGCTGCCTTCTGCAGTCAGCTGAAATGTGCACAGGGAAACAAAGATCTGTACCAGGGCTGAGTCAGATCATGGACACCGTGGCTGCAGTTTCTCCTGAGCTGTGTAGAAGACCCCCAGATTTCAATTCTGCTGCCCCTGCTGTTGAAGCTGACAGGATGCATTTAATATCAGGTGAGGGGTTGGAGACAGTGCTGCACACGTGAATGAACCCTTACAGGAGTCTGACAGGGGAGATTCACTCACAGCAATAAGGCAGATTTCATCTTGATGTATCTTTGGTCACATATTGCTGGAAATATGTCATTTTTGTTGCTCTCTCTCTTCCCTCTCAAATAAATATTGCACCTCGAAGGAAATTCAGAAAAACAGATTATTTCGAGCCCTGTAGGAGATGCAGATTCACTTCAGGATTTCTCTCTCTGCTCTGGTAAAGACTTACAGTGTGTTTTCAAGGACTTTTTTAAATGCATTTCTGGGTTTTTCCACTTATGGAACAAAAGATTAATCGTATCAATAAAAAGACAATGTTCTCTGTGAGTCAGTTCTGCCATACTGAGGTTTCCTGTTTAGAGGTCAGCTCTCTGAGGTACCTAGGAACTCCTACAAAATGCTCCACATGCTCAGGGGGAAGAAGATCCTCCGAGTTTCCCTGGGAAGACTGTGGAAATAAGTATTTTCCATACGTCCTTGGACAAGGGTTGATGTCCAGGTTACAAATTTTGAATACAGGCAGCTTAAATGGGCTGCAGTGCTGGTTCTCCCCTAGTTTGTTTAATGGTATCAAATACTCTCTGGGGATTACACTTAGAAACTGGTCTTGAATCTTCTTTTATTAGAAAACTTATTTTGATTTTTCTGCATTGCTACCTATACCACCATAACCTATTGATAAAATACCAAGAATATAAGTATCATGTATTGGCCTAGCATGTTCACACTTCACTTATTAATTATAAGGATGTAAGAGATGCTTTCTTTGAAAAATTTGAGAAAAGTCTGAAAATTAAAGCAGCAGCAGCAAAACCCCCACAAAATGAAACTTGAAACACCACCATGTTCCTGGAGCTATTCCTGGAAAGGTTGTCATGTTTGTGTGAAACCCTGGGGAGGGAATGTATGCAAGCATTCTGCTCATCATGAACCCCAAACACCCACAACACTGCTAGATTTAATGTAATAATGTGTTCTGAAAGAGGAAACACTGCAAAGCAAACCAAACAACCCTTCAGTGCATTTCGGCACCCAGAAGGGAAAGGTGCCCAGGGAATGTTGGTTTTCCACCCATCACACCAGACCCACCACAACAACAAACCACAAGGCTCCAAGAAAAACACACAGGCAGGTTGCCAACAACAGTAAAACCTCACCACAGAAAGGAGAACTCAGTGTCTGAGGAAGAAGGGGTCCTCTGTGGGATGGTTGCTCCCATTAAAGCTGTAACTATGGTTCCCAGGACTGTAGACAGTAAAATTTTAAATATTTAATTGTAAAAAATTGTAAATATTTATTTCTGCCCTGGAAAATATTTATTTCTTCTTAGAAGCAATGTTAGTGAGCATGTATGTCTGCTGAGGAATGAACTTGGGGGTTTGTGTAACAGGAAAATCAGAACATGAAATAGAATTCCTACAGTTTGCTGCCTTTCTTGCTCCCATTCCAATGGGAGTGCCTGAATTGTATTAATTAGTAATTAGTAAAGTAATTAGTAAAGTAATATCTGCAACAGAAATTGTGCTGTGTTCATATGCTCCTAACATATGTGGTTTTATATCCCAGAGGGTGGCTGGGCACTGGAGCAGCCTCCCCTGGGCAGTGGTCACAGCACCAGCCTGACAGAGCTCAGGAAGCATTTGGACAACGCTGTCAGGCACATGGTGTGACTCCTGGGGTGTTCTGTACAGGGCCAGGAGCTGGGCTTGATGATCCTGATGGGCCCCTCCCAACTCAGCCTATTCTGTGGTTCTGGGCTTCCTTAATATTTCCTTCCTTGTCACTGATCTTGTGAGAGTGCTGAAGCCTTGAAGACAAAGGACATTCTACCTCACATCACATAAATATGATTTACCCTGTGAACATACAGAGTGCCACCCTAACAATACAATCAGGTTAACCTTAAACGTGGGAAGGGGCAAAAGTGGGCAACCCAGTACCTCAGTCATGGTGTAAACCTGGACTGAACCATCCAGTTCTCCATCAGGTATGCACAGAGTGCTTTTCAGATTGCTGGCAGACTATATTCTTCTTAGGGCTAGCTCAAGGCTCCTCGGCTGTCTTGCTGCCTCAAGGATGAGGACAGAAATAACAAATGCAGACACAAAGCAGAATCACAGTGAGAGCCCTCCAGATCCACCCAGCACTGTTCCCCCTGGCTAAACCAAGTCTGACTGATTTTGAAAAAAACTCTTCCTTCTTTATCATCTGCTTGATTGGAGGGTCATGAGCAAAAATTGGGTTTTTTAGAAATATTGCTGCACATTACATTATTGTTTTTCTTCTAGAATCTAAAGTGACTGGCCTGTCTTTATTGGAACAGATGCCCTATGGCATTGAGATCTTGTATAAATTAATTGTCTCCCTGCAATTAATCAGTGTGTCCACTCCTATAGGCAGGTTGGAGAATTGTGGTTTACAGACCTGGGCAGCCTTCCACATTCAGCTCACCAGGGGTATGAAAAACACAAGGAAATAAATAATCTGGTACATAACAAATATCTAACAGGGATTGGCATGGAGTCTACTCTATCAGTTCCTGCATGTGAGCTCTGAAGAATGAAGGCCCAGAATGCTTGCCATGTGGATTTTATTAATGATCATGAAACAAATCAATGGAGATTCTGCCACAAGAAATTTGTGCTGCTCTGGAGGCAGCTAAATTATTCCATTTCCAATTTATGCTGAAGATTTGCAGTCTCTAAGAGATCTCAAAGAAAGTCCTGCTGGAGCTAGACCAGAAACCAGTTGAGTATCACATGACTTTTGGGTATGATGGAAAATCTTTCTCGCTGCTGGGTAGAAGAGAGTTACTGAGTTTAAACATTTCAAGCTGCAACCATAAGAAGGAAGAAATTCAGACATATCTGTCTTTGCTTTACAACACAGAGAGAGAGAGAGAAAGAGAAGGAAAGAAAAAAAAAAGGAAGAAAACTATTAGAACTTTTGTCAAATTGTGCTAAAAGGGTTCATTACTGTCATTAGCAGAGTCTGACTCGGTGCAAAGAGAACGCCTCAAATGTGTGAATCTATTCAGCACATCTGCATATGAGCCCCAGTTGTTGATGGTGGCTGCCCCCTGAGGACAGGCACTAGCTGGAGCCAGGGCTGCATGAAGCTGCAAACCCTTCTTCCCAGAGGGAACACTTCTCCTTGTCTCCAGCAGAGACGTTCTGCAGAGATGCTCAGCCAGCTCGGAGGCAAAGGCAGACACACATTAATGATGTATTAGTGCACCAAAGGCTGTTCTAGGATTCAAAGCTGCACTCCAGTGATGTAGTTTAACCACAGGAGGCTTGTGCAGAGTGTTGAGGTTACGCAAGGATTTTTCTTTCAGAAGTAATCTCACTCTCAGTGTATTTTGCTTGGTTTCAGTGTTTTGTTGGATAACTTGGGAAATTGGGAATTAGGGTTTTTTTCTCAATTTTGTGATTGGTCTGAAAGCTTATAAGAAATTTGTTTCAGGTCAGATGAGAATATTTACATTTGCCTGAAAAATGTCACAGGAAAACTCTAGAAAACATGCATATTCTGGAAGAAGAAAGAAAAAGTCATATTCAACCTATAAATCATATGCTTTGGATTTAGTTTTCTGTTGGATATAGTTTTCTGTTTCATAACCAGGCCTTATATTTTAAGCAAAATTTGTATTAAGTTTAAATGAAAAACATGTTTTGTGGAAATTTAAAGGAGTAATGTAAAGCATTGAAACAAACCCTTTAGTTTCAAAAATAAATAATAAAATAAAACCAATTCTTCAAAAACCATGGGTTTTTTTCAGTAAATTAATTGTCAGTGATCTTTTTTTATCCCCTTTCTCAGTTGGTTGCTAATTAGCAGCAATGAGAAATTTCTGGTACCACAAAGAGGAAGAGGTCATAAAAATTGCTGTGATCACTGTTGTAAGCACTCAGCACAAGTCACCAAATAATTGTAATGATCTCAACAAAAACCACAAGTTAGCCCTGCCTTACAGATGGAAGACTAGGGGCACAGATCCTGAAATCACCTTGCTGTAGTCATGCAGGACATCTAAAATGGATCCACTTGCACAGCCCAGGAGGAGTGGAGCTGTGGGGAGGAAAATCTGAAGAGGTTTGTGATATTTGGGTTGGGTTCACAGCACCCACATGGATGGTCCTTGCTGTGTATTCAGGTCTAGTCTGGGCCCATAAAACTGGACCCACACTCACCCCAGGCAGAGTGCATCAGGTGCATGCTCTGAAAAGGCCATATGGTCCAGATCTACTCCACACTGGGAACCAAAAGTAGAGTGAGGAGGGATGGTCAGGAAATTAATTTCAAAAGACATTCCAGTTCCGCTTGAGGATGTTCATGCAGATACTGCACTGAGTGTCCTGAGAGAGCCCAGGTCTCTGAAATGCTAATTCTGGACTCACTTATATAATTTTCTCACTTCTAAATTGCAAGAGGTCTATTGTGAAATGGTTTGAGTGTTTCAGCAGCACCAGCCAAAAAATGTAACTTTCAGGAGTAGTCACAGTCACAGTCAGTCAACAGTTGCTGCTCATTGCCAGAAGAGGTGGCCTGTCCCAATTCTGTTTTTCAAACACAGTTTTCCTGGTGACATCACCACCATCACAATTATTTTTAAATGGGTTTGAAAGGACATACCAAGAAAATAATAATTGTTTAAAAACAATCCTGATACAAAATCAAATAGCCATGAGTGAATCAAGAACGAGTTCAAACTGGAAATGAAAAAAATGGTTCTGATTAATTAAAAAAAAATGAGACTGAAATAGCCTACATAGAAGATAGCAGGAACTGGAACCTCCCAGTGTTTTAAAATGAGGATGATATATTAATGGGATTGCATGAAGAAGGGATTAAGGCATAGCACTGCTGCATCGATCCTGAAACGTCCAGATTCTCAGTATCTGCAGAGCAGGGAGAGGATTGGCTCTCACTTGTTAATAGTGCTTGTTCACACTCTATTTATTCTGCACTTATGCATGCCTCAACTCTCTGAGAGTACTGGCACAGGGGCTGTGGGAGCTTCTTTTGCTTTTTAATTCCTCTTCATACACACTCTTTTCATACACACATGACAACGGGGTCTGAAGGGCTGGTTTTTCTCCACCTTCTTCCAAAGCACAAGACCTTGTCCACAGGAAACAGTGCAGAGTGTGCTCAGTGATATCAAACCCCTCCAGGTGGCCATCTGTCATTTTCCCCCCATTTGTTCAGGGTTAAACTCATTGTCTGGTTTGGACTCAAACCTGTTTTTCTTCAGATCACTTTTCAACAATCATTGTTTCCTGGCTTACTGCTTTTAGTGTCTTTGCTTTCCATCTTTTTCTATAGCTTGGTACGGCCTTTTTCAGGGCAGTCTGGAAGTTTTCTCCAGCTATAACCTCACTTTTGCAAATCTTGGGATTCTAGAAACGCCCTCAGGTGTCCTCTGACACACTGCATTTGGAAATTTTTGTCTTTCACAACGTTTTTTCAGTTTATTTTGTAGCAGGCTATACAAGCAATACATGTAAGAGCCAAAGGGATGCTGGAACAACTACTTAGAGTTTTGACCATGACTCCATGTCTACAGCGAATGGAGATGAAACCCAAAATCCAAACAGGACTGAGCTCTGGCCAAACCCAGGGTCTGACAGCAGATTTGTGACACAGTGAAGGTTATTTAACCTCTAGTTACACCTATAATTTATTCTTTGAGCAGCACTGTGAGACACATTTCTCCTGAAAGATACGATCTGGAGGAGAAGCCAACAGAGGAGTACAGACCATGGCTGATGTTACAGTGTTATGGTACTAGGGGGAAAGAGACCATCACCTCTTTACCTTTGTCATGGATTTTGCCAGTGATGGGCAATGCCAAAGCATCACTGACCACTTGGTGCACATGCATTATTCAAGACATGCACGTTTTTGTGGTCGCTGTTACAAGGAAAAAGCGGGGATGGGTAAGATGTGCTGTGTAAACAATGTGTGGAGGAATTATCTGTAGGTACACAATGATAACATTAGGCAGCAAAGGTGCTACCAAAATTGATTGATATGCCTTAATAATGCCTTTCCACTTTCCTAAGGGAGCCTGAAAATAATGGAGCTGAGACTTTTCTGTGTTGGAGATGATAGTTTGTAAGTTCATATTTCTTTTCAATCACTTTCTAGGAAAGGATTTTGCACCAAGAGTATAATCTTCTCTTAAAGAGCACTCCTAGTGTGCTTCCCTTTATGAACTGACATTAGCTGTTATTAAAATACATATTTATTTACATGGAATTGAAAACACTCTTGTTTCATTTGGCTTCTACAAGTATATGGTAATGGTAAATGCATCAGGTCACTGCGCTCTTTGCATGGGATTACCTCTTTTTAGATTCTGCTCACAAACATAGGAATAGATTAGAGCAAGATGTACTTTAATACATAGCAAAATGCAAAGTACTTCAAAATAAAATCATTCTTTTCCAACTGCTTTTTTTTTTTAAATGAGTTTTGCCTAAGGGTTTGATTTCATAAAAGTTAGATGGATATTCTGCAGTTTTTGCCATCCAGAGACTTTTATTGCAGGGATGGAGATTGTAAAGGTGGCTTGAGATCTTCAGGCTGAGCACTTGTGTTCATAAGAAAGAACCAGCTTCCCATAATGGCAAAGTTACATCTGTACAGGATCATTAAAATTCTGGAGGAGGAAAAATACAGTGTGATTCTGTTGGTGTAAGCAGCAATCCTAAGGAATGCTTTGTCCAAAGAGCCCAACCCCTCACTGTATTTAGCTGCCCTTAAACCCAAACCTGATAGCAGATTCCCAGCTTTTTGCCAGCTGAGCTTGCTCACCTCTTCAGACAGATGCCCCTGCTCCTTTCAGCCAGTGAGACACTCCTCATTTCTAAGATTTTAAGGCTGGGAAGGCACTACTGACAGTGGTACCTGCTTGGCATGGACAGCCTCACCCAGCACCACCTGCAGCAAACTTACAGCTGGGGCTGAGTCTCCTGGAAAGGTAACCAAGTATGGGGAGAAGTGGCACAGTGACCCCAACATAAGATGGGTGACTATATCACTGTTTGAAGAGAAAATAAGAAAAGCATGCTTTAATATATTTATGTCCATCCTGAGTAATATCTCTCCCACCTCCATCCTTACTCTTTTTCCTGCTGCACTGCAGAGCTGGCTTTTACCAGCACCTTCTCCTCTAGCTAGGGTAGGATCTATACAGTGAACAGCTTGTTACTCTGCCTTGGATAAATGAGGCACACCCTTGTAATAAAAACAACTTTAACCTCTCTCTTTAAAAAAGGGTCCACCATGATATCTCCAGACTATTAATGTTTCCATCAAGATGGAAAGTTCCAATTGTTTTTCAGAAATCAAAATGCACTGTGTTAACATCATTAAGATGAGCAAACTGATGTTTCATAAACCTAAAGCAATATTCCTGCTATTATTTTTCATTCATTACTTATGGATCCTCTTCTACTTTTACATGTTGCCTCCTCCAGTGATTTGCTACATTAATTGATCTGTAATTTGCTGGGTCATTCGATTTGTCCTTTTAAATTGTGACATAATATTAGCTCTGGCATCCCTCAGCCTTCTTGCTCTAAGACTTGCTAGAAATCAGTACAAGCAGTTCATAAATCTCCTCAGGCAACACTTTCAATGCTTCTGGATACAAGCTGTGTAGTCCTGAGATTTTAAAATGTGTAACTTCAGTAGTTGCTGTTTAACATCCTCCCTAATTAAGAACAGAAATGTTACCACCCATGTTCTTAACATGAAACCATCATTCTCCTCCTTTCTGGGCAAAGAACAAACAATTATTGAACAGTCCTGAGGCAAAGCTTTTGGGGAGAGGCAGTGTCTTTGTTAGACTAACAAAGAGTTTTGATCATACCAATAGCAGATCTAATAAAAGATTTTATCACTGTCTGAAAAATCTGTTTTACCTAAATCTTTAAGCTACCATGGTTCCAACAGCATCCTTATGATAAAGATTTCAGTTTTCTAGTATCAAGAGAATTTTATCATCCTTCTCTATGACTCTCCATGTACCAATGCTAAGGTTTCATCTGTTCCTCAGGCTGTTCAGCACTGTCTTTAGCCTCTTTAATCAATATTCTGAATTTTATGTTAAATTTAAGAGCCTCACGTTCCAATTTCCTATCTGGGAATGTGTGTGAATGTATATACACCTATTTGGTTTCACACACAGTCACTGCCCTTCCTTCTAATCAGCAGGAGGTTGTGGCCTGTTTTTCCCCCACTGCTGAATTGCAGAGGCTTGAAATTTAATAAACCTTTCCTGAAGAGTTTTCTATTACTGTGTGTACTCTGGTGTTTCAATTTTTCTCATTATGATTTTGTCTTTTGAGAATTATCCTTTTTCAAAGCAGAGGGGAAGAAAGAGTGGAAATTACTGGATATGTCTGCCTTCCAGTTAGGATCAGCAAATGCAAATGGGGTTTCTTAATGATATTTTAAATATGTTTGGGGGTTTTTGTCTTTAGAAACTACCTGTCATATTTAGAAACTCCAAGGTTATGGTGTGAATAGAACAATGTACATGTGCTTCAAAACCTTACCTCCTTTGCTTATTCCCTCTGCTTAATTCACCTAGGTTATAAGGGGATGGTGACCTCTTGGTGACTTACAAAGGTCTTCAATCTTTCTTCTCCCTTCAGCCACCACCTCTCAGCCCTTCTTTATCTATCCTGTGACTGTCAGCATGTAAGAACTCTTAGCCTTTTGGAAACAGTTCATTCTGGGATACAAATGGCATCTTTGGTACAGGGGGCTGATTCCAGCCTACCACAAGCACCTAAAACACACACCTCTGCTGCACAATTCAATGTTTATACAGAGGTTGTGGCCAGTATTTGGGCACTCCAGAAATTTTGGGCTTCCAACCAGCTCTCAGGACTCCTGATGGCATCCAACTTCTTTTCATGTGTAATTCCTCTTGTTTATTGCTCAAGTCCCTTGTGTTGGTGGAAAGGCTGCTGTAGATCATCTTTTCTTTAAATGCCTCAGTGCTCTGGTCCTTTGCTGTAACTTTGAGTTTAAGAGCAGATGTGTTGTGTTAGTGTTTCTTAATCCCCTCTTATTTGTACACTGCTTTAAAATCTTTGGGGTAACTCTGGTCAGGCAGCTCCCCAGAAGATGGACATCTGCCTCAGTCCCAAGGCACACACATCTTCCAGCCACTGCCCTGCCACCCCTCTGGGGTGCTGCCATCCACATCCCTGGTGCCAACACACAAAGGGATGAAAGTCTCCCTTTCTCACTTAGAAGGCAGTTAAAAGTAATGGTGTAGGGAATCATGCCCAAACCCCTTCTTAAATATACTTCCTCCTGTATCTTCGTGCCTCCAATATACATTTCATGGTGCTTAAGGCCAGCTGTCCCCTCCTCCTCCCAAGCACATTCACTGCAGAAATCTTCTGGATGCCCATATAGCGCGGTGACACGTCCCTGTTACACTGAAATTATTAACAGTGCTGGTTTTGCTGACGACTATTTGTGCAGTTCACTGCTGTAACACAAAAGAAGTGCCTCCAGCCCCATTAATCACATCATTTCCCTAGGATGGTAGGCATTATGACCACCAGGATCCGACCTGCTTCTCCTCTAATATCTGCAGGTTATGGGCAAGCCACCTTATCACGATGTGAACTTGCAGCATCAAGAGAGGCCTGAGAGACTAAATATTTATTCTGTGTTATAGAAGAACCACATGGAGAGCTCTACCCTCCCCCAGGCACTGCTCCTCGTGGTCTCACTGCTGTTATAAATTAACTGCACGCTGGCTATTCTGCCTTCACAAACTGGTGTTCCTCAGGCGGCTCTTCGCAGCCCTGGGATGAGCTGCAGAGATCAGCTGTGGGTGTGCAGCCCTCAGGGAGGTACTGCTGTCAGCTTTCCTCTCTCTTTTTCTGCAGGGGAGAGGAAATTTGGCAAGTCCACGTAGTCCTGATAACAAAGCTATTGTGGGAAATCGAGTGAGAGTGGTGCCAGTTGCTGTGTTGTGTCTCCCTCTGTTCCCTCAGTGCTTATGAACTTATTTTAATTCTTTCTTTCGTCCCTAGACCAAGTGTGGCACACAGCACCCTTGCAAAAAATCAGCCTCCTCGTGTTCACATGGTAAAATATGAACAAGGCAGTGCAGAATGTTGGCTGGGCTAGAGAGCTTGGCTCACTGGCTGAGGCATCTTGCATGTTTTAGCAAAGCCACCTAGAAAAAGTATTTGTATTTTAAGGCAGCAGCGGGACAAACATTCCCCTGGCTCTCTACGGTAAACAAACATTATCTTCAGCAGGACAGACTCACAGATAATCAGCACAGTGTAAATTCTCAGTACGACACAGTGGCCCTGGACAAATGCAGTCATTAGGTGCATCATTAAAGAGTATTGATAGAAGCGAGGAGCTCAGATTTTCTCTGCATGTGAGACTTACCCATCTGTGATGGAAATGCAGCATCTGTCACTCAAAAAAAACTCTGAAAAGTTAGAAAAGATTCCAAGAAATTTCCTGAGAATTACTGGGGGATTTGAAAGGATGCTTATGAACAACCAATTCCAGGGCCCCAAGCTATTTATCCCATCAGGTCTGGGGGTTACTTTGATAGGTCCTAAAGCTTCCTGTCTAGCAGTCAAAATGCATCAAATACCAAATGTCTAGAACCTGAAGCTAGAAAAAATGATTCTCAAAACCCAGTGCAATTTTTAAACAATATTTGTATTTAATCACCAAATCAATTTCCCACGGGTAAATTTGATTTGCCACCACGACAAATTGTGTGGGAGGGGTTAGTTTGGATTCATTAATTATTCAAATAAGAATTAACTCAGGACAGTCTTGTGGCCTCGACGGTTGCTTCGGGCTTCCTGCTCTGTGGAATTTCTGATCCTGACCTGCAGAGGAGGCAGAGAGCTGCCCTGCCTTCTGCCACTCAGCCCTCCTGCTCAGACAGTGCAGATCCCTCCACAGGAAATCTCAGCAGGCACAGAAAGAGACCACAGCCACAGCAACCCCTTCCCCTGCTGCTGCAGGCAGGGGAGCCACTCCAGATCAGGCACAAGTCTGTTCATGCACTCACTCCTTTTTATTTCCTTTCCTTCCACACAATTCTGAAATCACACCCCCATGGGGCTCAGCTCCTTCTACACCCACCACACACTGGCACGTTTTTTCTTGAAGTGGGTAATGCAGATATTTTGTCACTCACCATCCCTGCCTATAGCAACAGGCTCTGGCTGATGGCTTCAGTAAGGAAAGCAGACAACATAAAAAGGCAAATAGCAAAATAGCCTTTTCATTCCCACATGACTGTTCCAGGGGTGGCAAATATCCTCCCTCTCCTGTTTGCCTGGGTAGGGCAGAGCCCCCCTCTTTAGGGTCTTTTTTACACACACGTGCTCAGGAAGGTCAAAGCAAACCTACAGCAGGCAGGAGATGAGGCACACAATTCAAAGCACATTCAGTCTGCAGGAGGGTGCCAAGGTGGCTGCAGCATCCTAACATGCTGGCTGTGCAAGATTTAGCTGGTGTGACACAGAGGACACTGCCTTTTCCACCTGCCCATCCTCTCCATTTATTCCCAGCACCAAAGCAAAAGTGCAGGTGATGGGGAAGTTCTAATTCCTGGTGCCACGGTTCATTGGCTCGAGAGTTAACCCAAGCTGCAATTGATTGTGTAAGCAATTAATAAGACAGAGGGATAACTGCAGCACTCACTGCAGAGGGGATGAAGGCAGGCCAAGTTATGAGCCTGCTGCAAGAAGTCTCCAGCCAGAGAAGGCAGCAGCCTGATCATCAGTTAAATCTTCCCCACATGAATCACTGGAGTTTGTGCAGCAGAGTCTTTAATTCACTATAATTTAATTGTCTGAGGCATAAACCACAGAGATCTACAGCCACTTAAAACCCCTGAGTGAGAGCACCCAGGCATGCTATGAATTTTCCTGTGTCTCCACACCTCCAGTTCAATTTCTGCCTCTCACACAGACGTGGACCTGGAGCCATATAACAGCTTTGCAGGCTCAGATTCATGCAAACTCCCAAGGAGAGGTCTGACCACACAGTGTGCCATCATTTTGACCAGAAATGGAGTTTTTTAAAACCTGTATACTCCTGTCCTGCTTAGCTAATACCTTTTATCAGTGCTGCTGTGAGAGGTGCATTTTACCCTGTTTCTGTGGTTAGGTGGGAAGTTCTTACCTTTCTCATTTGGACTTGATATTGTCTTCTGCAGAGATTTTTTACTTGATGTAGGTACACAGCAGAGTTCCGCAGGATAGCAAATTATAAATTTTGAATGCATATGTTCTTAAAAATTGAGTGTCCTTAGTAAGGTATGGATCATCAGCACTTCTTCTGTTTCTCCATATCACTAAAAACTCCTGTGAAGGCTAAGGCAGCAAGGTTTGGAACGGTATTTTAATCATTATGGGCAGTTTATGTAAGATTTGTTATTTTAGATGCCTGTTGCTGAACACATACCTAAATCTAGCTGGGTTTTAAGGATACCATCTTTCATTTTGTCCTTTATTCAAAGTCAATTAATACTTACATTTTTAGAGAAGGCTAAACCTAGGTTTTAAGATTAATGAATTCTTCATATTTAAAACTATAACTTGCACAACAATCCTTACCTTGTCACAGAAAGTGCTTCTTTTAAACTGTAAGGGTTGTGCTTCCCTGTACACTCCTTTATAGGGAAAATACAGAGGTGGTGAGGAAATGTTTAAGTCCAGTAGAATTTCATCAGTCTTATGAAAGTTACTATGCTTTTATGTTTGCTGCAGGAATTTGGGTTGGATATTAGGCCATTTATTTACAGGAGAAGTTTATTTTCATGCATCAGCATCATATCACTCTGAGCTTGTAGAAATTACCACAATGCAAAAGTGGCTGATCTGTACCAGTCAGGCATTTACAGTCATACATGTAAATCCTGCATTAGTGCAATGAGTAACTCTGTCTGTTCTTATCTGATCCTTTATTGAAGAGGAAATGTTGAGACTAAACCTGGAATATCCCGTTAGAAATGTCAGCTGCAATTCAAAGGCAATCGGCAAACCAGGGCAATCAACTATTTCCAAATTCCCTCAACTGACACCTTTCCTCTGAAAATTTAGTGGTGGCCTACAAGAACAGGAAAAATAAAGTGGCCCATGATTCCCACAGCAGCTGGTGAACCTCAGACACTTTGCAGTGGAGCTTTGTTGGCTCATCAGCTTCCAGCTCTGCCACAGGGAACCTGCGGCACAGCTGCCCACGCGGTGCTGGAGAGCAGCTTGCTCCCACACCAGCTCCTGTGCAGCCTTCACCCCTGCCCCTGCCTTTGCCTCCCTGCAGCTGAGGACCCCCAGGCTCACATTTTCTGCAGGGTGAGAGCAGGGGTGCAGCTGGGGGCTGCAGCTGTTGCTGAGGACAAGCTCGGGCAGTGTGGAAGGGCTCACCCTTCCTCTCCTTGCAGTTACCTGGTCCTGCTGTTTAATGGGCCTTCAGAGAACCAAACCTCTCTGGAAACAAAGATTTTGTCCTGATTTCACTGCAGCTCCCTGCTGACAGATACTGTGAACAAGCTCTTACAACTTGTCTCCCTTTTCTGATTAAAAGCATTATCTTTATGTGAGGCTAGTATTTAAAGCATCAGATTGGAGCCCAGCCATGGCTAAGTGACAGTGCTTGCTAGATAAGTATCCTGAAAGTTTTTGCAGAGGGTTTGCTCTTCTGAAACAAACTGCAATGATGCCATAAATAAAGAGCACCCCACTGGAGGGCTCAAATTGGATTTCAACCTTAGCTGGGCAATAAAAGGGTAGCACCTTTTAACTAGGATATGAAAAACCTTTCTGTAAGGAGTGCTCCAGAACTGAAATCCAATAAACACACACAATTAAAAGAGAGAGAGAAAAGCAGAAGGCTGTGCAAGGACAGCTAGTTTTCTTAAGGAGAGTGGAGATAACAAGAGAATATGTAAAGTAACCAGTTATAAGAAAATACATGTGAGCACATCACTTTAAAACATAATCCTCAAGTAAATGCTAGTCCTTTGCTTACTTCTAAAAATAGAAGCAGGTCTTTAACCACATCAGAGGAGTAGATTGTAACCATCAGGAACCCACAAAAACCTGACTTCCAACATTAAAACTCTCCTCTCTATAAGAAACAGCACAATTGTAGCTTTCCAAACATGTATAGGGAATGGCATAGGGGAAATCATAGTCTGCCTGAGGGGAATATTTTTTTGGGGTGGGATACTAATAGCTTTTTCAGCCTATATCACGCAATTAATTGGTTCTCTTCTTTCATTAATGAATTTCTATCTCTGGCTTTACACTGAACTAGACCTCATGAACAAAGGCGATCTAACAAAAAATAATACACTTTATACTCAAAAAATCAAACATTTGAACTGTTGGGTGGGAGAGGAGAGGCAGATCTCTGAAAAAAATCTTCTCTCCCATACATCCATATAAATGAATGATTTTACTAATGTAAAGAGAGGTCTACCACTGTTAAGCCTTGTCAATGAGATCAGAGACAGGGCCCTGCTGTCTGCTCCTTAAAGTATATTATTTTTTGTTAGATCACCTTTGCTCATAACATGGCCATTGAGAATTTAATGTTCTTACATATTTCACTGCCAGATTTTATTGCACATTCACGAAGGAAAGTAATTTCATCAAGTGATAGACTATGAACGATACTAAATATAGATTTATTGGAAATTCTGGTGGAAGGTAAGTGAATTCTTTCTGCCAGCTGGAATAGAGAGCTACAGCCAAGCTATTTTCTTACCTGTCTATCATTCTCAATGTAAAGAAAATGATGAGTTCTAGTTCTAAAATCAGATTATCACAGCCATGCCTAAAACCTTATTTTTCAGTACCCAGTGCTTATCTTACTTCTGGAAGAAAACCAGTTTCAGTCTGTAGACTAAATACTGGGTAGAATTTACTGATTACAGCAAATTGCTGGGGGAAAAGAAAAAAAAATCCCTTTGCAATGAAGTCTAGTTTCTGCATCCTCTATACATAACATGGCAATGTATTTGCTAAGATGGTAACACAGTAACACATTAAAAGGTTGGTAACATGTGAGGATGACCACGGCTCTGAACTATCAGTGTGTGGTTGTGTCTTTTCCAGATAGTTCAGCATTCACTGAAGATTGCTTTGGGCAGCATTTAAAATGAAGACAGGATTGACTTAAGTAGGTTTGAACCAAAATTTGATAAATTTAATGTTTTCCTTCTAATACACCATGGGCTTCTTTTAAAATATCCCCCAAAGTATTTTATCACCTAATTTTTCTGCTGTTGCTTCCTTTTTACATGCCCTGGTCCACCAGCTGATGCCTCACACGTTTGCATCCCTGCCCTGCAGGTTCACTCTCCATGGGCTACTCCTAAAACAAGGCACAGTTCCATACACTGCACTGTATCCAGTGGCACATCTCTGATTCCCAAGGCCAGGAGAAGATGGCATGAACAAGGACACCAAGTGTTTCCCAGTGCTCTCCCTTTTCTGTAGTTTCTTCATGGCCAGGCAGAAACATCTCTCTGATCTGAAAAGAGCTGCAAGACTCAACCATCCATGTGAAACATTGCCTGGATGTGACTGAAAATGCTTGTGCAAATGCTCAGGAGGTCAGAAATTGACTTGAGAGCTCCTTGCTGCCTCTGAGGAAGAAATATTGTGGTTCACAGAGAGTCTGGGTCCCCTCCAGTGCCTGAGTGATCTGGCCAAGGATGCCTTGCTCACTGGCAGGCAACCTTGGGGCTGGGGGCTCGAGCTCACAGCCTCTGACAGTGACCTGGAGCAAAGGCTTCCAGGAGAACACAGAAACTGAGAGAAGCAGACAGCACAGCTTCCCAGTCCCCAGGGATGCCTCAAGGAGAGATCTTTGAGCTGCCTCCCTCCCAGTCACTCTGCCTGCCTGTCTCCATCCCACCAGAGTAGCTCGTGGACTGACCAGCAAGCAAAGGAGGTTCCCAGGCTCTTTTGGATGCCCCTTTTTTTTCTGACACATTTCCCTCAGACCCTCATGTGCAGACAGAGAGGAAGCTGATTGCTGCTGTCCATTGCTGCTCTGTGGTGGAGAAGGAATCACAAGGGAACAGATGTGCAGTGGAAAGGAGCAGGTGACCCAGAACTAAGCCACAGGGGACGAGGGTGATAGCCAGAGAAGAGCTGTGACATTCGTGGACAGGGCTGGGGGGAGGAAAACAAAATGAAAGAGTGAAAGAAAATAGTGAATAATAAGAACATGAGGTGACATTGCTTAATCCAAAGCTGAATGCTCCAGCTTGCTGTAGAAGGAAGAGTGACCTCCCTGGCAGCAACACCCCACTCACATATTTTGATCTGTAAGTTGATCATCCACTATTTTATTGATAATTACTCAGATTAAGACTATGAAACTGAGGGATATAGGGAATTTATTTTAGAGCATTTTGAGGAATCGGGATACGATTCTTTGTCACCCCTACCTTGCACCTCAGTTATGCAGAGCCCTTGCACACAAATAGGTTTGAGAAAGGAACTTAACTAGTTTTGACATGCAGAAAAGGAGGTTTTGGCCTACTAATTTGGGTGTTACTGATGACATTCATTATGAAGTCCACTGTCCCATCATTCTTATTATCTGCTATCATCTAGTTTGAAAAACCTATAAAGTAGGATTTATTTCATTTAACATGTAAGAACTAGAATAATTAAGGTTTTTATTTCATTCCATTTTCATGAACAGTCAGGAATATACCTGAGTGCATCTACCTCAGATTTTATCACTTGAGTTAATTAACTTAATTTGAACTAAGTTACCACATTGGTAAAGAGCTGGATGTAGACTCCTAATATAATTTCCAGACTAGTGAAGCTGGTGGTTTATCCTAAGGCTCTGCAGATGTGCCCACCCCAACACTCCATTTAAAGAAGGAGCTCTATCACCATCCTAGATGGCTCCAGAGACTCTTTGATGGGTGAATGCTACCTGCCCATTTCCCTCCACTCCACTGATTTTTCCTTTATCAGATACTCTCTCCCCATAGGGACAGTAAAACAATCCCAAAAAGTCAGCATCTTCCTTTGAACCACAGCCAGAACAGTGAGGAGATCTCCAGAAGTTCACAATTCCTAACACAGCTCCCCAGCCAAGCCTGACTAAAGGAAAACACCAGCTACAAGAGAGAGGCAGAGATGCATCAGCCAAGTTAAGAGGAACAACATCTTCTGTTTAAAAGTCAGTATTCAGAGTACTCAGGTGCTAATTTAGTTTTCCTGGGGTCTGCACAAGAAAGGGTTTGAGCTCCACCTGGAGACATGAGAGCCCAGCTGAAAGGAGTGACACGCTGACAGAGCACCACACTGTCCTTCTAGTGCAGGGATCAGGCAGTCAGCTCTCACCCTTTCCATCTGTCACCCTGACAGCCCAGTCATCCTCAGAGGCTTCCTTGAACTCTCACACTTCCCACACACTGGGGTCAAATAACAATTACTTCAGTTAATGGCACCTACAACACACCTGATGACAGCATCATTTCCAGCAGCACCCAGTGAAGAGAGAAATTCCGTGGAGAGATAAAGACAGAGCCTCTCATAAACCAAACAAATTGCATAATGAAAGGCTGTCTAGCTGCCAGATTTCACATCCACTGGGTAGCCTGGGGGGACATGCAGTAGCCACCAAATCTGACCTACACCCACATTGGAGAGCTGGCAGGAGCCTGGGAAAGAAAAATGAAGGTTGCTGCTGCCTGACTCTGTCAAAAGGATTTTTACTACAGAATTTTATCTGGGGGAGATGTGATCTAAAAACACAAGATGCTTAGAAGTGTTTTCAAAGAGAAAGTGATAAATATTCTTGCAGGGAGGGACTAGGGAAGGGGAAGCAAATATGGGATGGGCACAAGGAGAAAATGGGATGTGTGACAGGTTGAAAAATTCAGAGAGCTCAGAAAAAGAGCAGAGGGGCACATAAGGGTGAGAAGAGCTTAAAAGTAATGTGAGGGTAGGCAGACAAGCAAGGTAGGAAGCATAACAGCATGGAAACGTTCATGGTCTACTTTCCTCTAACAAACAAACAAAAGATGCGGGTTTCTTGTAAGATCTTGTACCTAAGTGTCCTTGAATCCCAGGAGATTTCTGTTCTCCTCTGTGAGCTGGACTTGGGAAAGCACATCCATGTGACATTATACTCATCTCCTGCATGTGCTGTATGTGGTGTTTCCCTGCCCTTGGAAGGTCCCTGAGCCCCACTGACTTAGATCTGGAAAATCTTTTCCCGTGTGTGCCACACTGAGTTGCACACTGAGACCGCGTTTCTAATTAGAGACTTAATCACCCAGAATTCACCCCAGTTATGCCACATCCCTGTCAGGAAGGAAAAGGGAGAGCTGCTCTCAGCATCAGCTGAGCTCCACTAGCCAGGGTTGAGCTCTTGGGGTCCGGGCCGGAGGTGGGGGAAGGGGCTGCAAGAGGCAGGCGGGGAAGGACCTGCATGGAGTACTCAAAGAGTTATCACCACCTCCATAGAGTAAAACAGGCAGGAATTTTCAACTGGAGAAACTTGTCTGTGGGCGGTTTTTGCACATGTTTCACTACCAGGAGAGTATAAACAGAAGAGGGTGGAGAGCAGTCAAAACTTACATGGTCCTTGCAGCCCTCCCATAGCATGAACTGAAAATATGGTTGGTAACTACAGTTCCTTGTATAATCCTAACTCTTGCAAATAATTATTTCATTCCCACTGGAGAGAAGGAGGGATTGCAAAGCGAAGAGCTAAGGTTGGTTGATGGAACTCTTCAATTCAGGAAAAGACACATCTTGGAAATCAGAAATGGGTAAATGAATGTAAATCCACATAAGACCTTAATTCCACTCTGTCGGAACGACGCCTCTGGATTCCCCAATCACTTCACCATCACTCGGCTTTTGAGCTGAACCAATCATGAGCCAACATCCCCAGACCTGAAGGCTACCACTTTCTGCACAGACAGAGCAGCACAGCTGCTGAATGTGGAGCACTCTGTCCCTGCTACAGCCCTGCAGCCTTTTTCATGCACTTGCCCCACTCCAATCACACTAGCAGCCCCCAGTCGCCCCCACCAAACTGCTGGCACTTCCTTGGCCGAAAAAGCACTGTGCCCTTCTGTTTCCACAACTGGTGAAGTTGGAAAAGGCACACTGGTTCTTTTCAGGGACCCACCAACATCTTTACTGGCACAGTGGTCAGGCAGTGGCTTTCCCAGATCATCTCAAATGGAGCTGCTCCAAAGTGCCTGCTCACTATGCAGGGCAACTGCCTGCAAATGCAGCTGGTCTGCTTGCCACTGCCAGGTCCAGGCAGGCCAGCCCACATTTGCATGTCTATAGTTTGCTACTGAGCTTGCAGAAATGTGGTATTTATAGGTACAGACCTCCTGGGAGGACCCAAGCTCGCTGAGATATTGGGCAGAGTCAGCTGAGTTTCTCATTTGATCTAATTTGAAACTCGCTGTAAAAGAGCATAGCAAAAAGTTTTATTCACATGTTAAGCTGTGTGAGTTTGCAGGCTTTTTAGGACCTAATATATGGGGGGAGAGGAAGCAGAGAAGGGAAGAGCCAGATAAATTATAATGAAGTCTGAAATGCAGTTAGATATTTCATACACAAAGTAGACAGTTGTGCCAAACTACCCTTCTGGGCACGGTCTTTTCCTGACGCAGCACATGCAGTCCTGACCTGGAGAGAAAGTTGAGATTTATATTATTTCCTTATTAAACGAGGAAGAAGAGTTTAAATGCAATTTACATTTGCATTGCAGAAGAAGGGGCTGGAGGCATGTTTCCATTTGAGAGCCATTTGGGCCCAGGTTGGGAACTGCTGCTCTTGGGCCACGCTCGGTGTGTAATGCACCAGGAGTTGTCACCTGGGCCCAGGGTGTCACTGTGCTGCCACAAGGCAAGCAACTCATTTGGTCATTGAATATCCCACTGTCCCAAGCACCATCCATGGGGCAGGATGGTACTGGTGGTAATTTTTACATTAGAAGCACATCACCAGTTTGCTGAGAGCACAGAGGGGAATTAAAGCCAAGTGCTTCCATCCCGAGCGTTTGTGAGTAAAGACTCCTCTTTCCCTGTAAAACCTTTGAAAAGCATTTCTACCCCCAGGAGTGCCCCCTTCCCTCTTCAGAGGCGCTGTGTGATGTTTTGTGTCGTGGTGCACGGCGCTGGGCACTGTCTGTCAGGTCATGTTAAGCTGAAGGAGAGGCCTGCAGCAGAGACTCAGAGCGATTCCCAATAAATTGTCAGCAGACTGGAAAGCAGTAGTTGCCCGTAATTTGAATTTCATGCCAACTCGTCACGGAAATCCTATGTGACAGCTTGATGTGCCCAGGAGCTTGCTCAGATAGATGCCTGCATCCTCACAAGTTGTGTGTTAGCTGCATCGTGTTGCCCTCACGGCTTGCTGGACACTCATTGCAATGTTAAGACATTGCTCTCCCACCATCACAAATGTTTAAAATGAAAGCCCCTTATCAAAGAGGGCCCAGCTCCTAATTGTAACAGCTGGGTAGAAGTGCAAAGCTGGAACTGAGCTTTACCTTGGCAACAGGAAAACACAAATTGAGATGGTTTGGTCCTGGCTCAAACAAGGCGTACACTGCCATCCCTCTGGGCTGCCACTCTGCTTTAGGCTCTGGTGCTGCCCAGGAGAGCTTATTCTGGCTTCTCCAGAAGGCAAATACTTGTGCAGCATCTGCTCCAAGTCCGCAGAAGCTTTATCCAGCCCGGGTCATATCAAAATTCCACCATCCACACAGGAGAAGGAATGAAGGCAGTACAGGACTATGGCACCTGCTGGGAGAAAACACCAAGGTCGTTGTGAGGAGCCACGGTCTCTGCACCCAGGGGTCTCTTATCAAGGAGTTCCTTGTGGGTAACACGGCCTAGGCAAGTTTTTAAAGGGGATTTAAAGGAAAATAAGGTGGGGATTTAAGAATTTTTACAGGAAGTGTATTCAAGAATGAAAGGCAGCATGGGAGAAGACAGGGAAGCATTTGCAGCACCAACAAGGCAAAAGTATTGGAGGCTGCTGCCTTGGGCAGGAGAGGCAGGAGTGACATCTTAATGAGAGATAATACTTAAGGGTAAGATCTGCCACTCACTGAAGTGAGGACACATAACAAGTATATTTACTGCTTGACAGCAAAGGGAGAGCTGTGGAGAAGGACAGAATGAAATACATAGCCTAAGGGATTGGTTAAGGAAATTCTCTCTGCCCCAGCATTGGGGACTGATACCTGCAAGACGTAAATAAAGGGCAGTGCTTGCCCATTTTGCATCCTTTACATGGATGAGAATGAAACCGAGCATCTTTGACTTGGAAAAATCCCTGATGAATTCTATCCTTCTCACATCATTTCACAGGACAGCTAGAACACCTCCAGGACACTCTGCTTTGTTCTCCAGACTTTTAGGGTTACATCTGTACAAAATTTAATTCCAGCATGAGCGGATTCTCCAGATTTCATTTGCTGCAAAGGAGCTACCACTGTGGCTCATTCCAGCCATCTTTTGTAACACTGAACTCTTTTTTGGCTACCAGTTGATCAGCTATTTAAGGGAGAAAGCGAATCTCAAAAGCACCAAGAACCCCCAGTTAAAGCACTCAGTGATCCTTCAAGCTTTGTACAACACCATAAATTCAATTCACAAGCCAAGCTAAATGATGACAAACTACTTAACCTCAGCTGGCATCTTTTCTGAAGTTTTGCTTGCAAAGAATCCAGCAGATTCATGAACAGATCTGAGACTGGGCTTCCAGGCACAAATACAGCACTGCTGTGATTGCTGGGATGATTTTTTTCTACAACTAATTATTCTTTAAAAACTGAGACATCGTGTGCACCTACAGGTGAGAGCACATCTGAGACAAATGGCAATCTCTGATCTCTCCTGCTGACACAAGGCTGAAAGTGTGCGCCAGCTTTTTGCTCAGGATAGTAAGCAGAGGGCAAGTGGCACCTCCTCATTTTTCCAGGGAGTACAGAAGGTGTTTTTCTCTCACCCTGCCAATGAACAGGTTGAACCTGTTTATGGTGCCTTGTAGAAGGCAGGTGGTACCTGCTGAGGGTGCCAAGGAACAGGTAAATGGCATCTGCTCATCCTTCTACCCAACTGTGGGTCCATTAACATTAGAGTGGGTGTTTAAAATGATTAAAATGTTGAAATTAACAGTCAATTATATATCAAAAAAGAAAAAAAAAAGAAGAAAAAATATTCTAATTTCATCCTGGTTTTATCCCTAATTGTTTATCTCTGACAGTTTGGAGACCATCTCACTGACATCCCTCAATTTACTGCAGATTACTGTCAAAATCTGACTCTTTTAGGGACACCTCCTGCAAAGTTTTGTCACACAGCTGCACTGCTGAACCCAAGCAACTGAGCAATGGAGCAGTGTCTGTTGGGGCAAAACACTGCAAGATTTGCAGAGGGTAAAGCAGCACTGAAGGAAGGAAAGTCAGTGTGGTCTGGTCCCTCTCTGCATCCCTTTTTTTCATAGTTCTGACATACAAAATCCCCAAATTCCAAACACAGCTCACACTTCTCCTCCTTGGTAGGAAAAGGCAGCAGGTCACAAAGAGGGAAGCCAGTGCTTTCTCAGTGACATACACTCTTCTAAATGGCCTTCAGATGAACTTATATCCTTGGACAGAACCTAATTTTCCCACATACGCTCTTCCAAGAGCAGAAACAGTCTGACAAAACTTCAGGCAAAATTATACTGAGTAACAAAATTTTTTTTAATCACGCTTGAATATTTCCCTCAGTAGCCAAAGCTACATTTCTAGGTTATTTAATTCTTTTCTAGCACAACAAGTTCATTTCACCAGCTTCCCAGGCTGTTTCCAAAAGGATGGATACACTTATTCAAGTTGTCTCCTGGAAAATGATAGCTGTTCCAGCACCTTGCAGTGCCTACCAGACATCCCCTCAGTGTGTTTCAGCTCTAGCTGGGGCTCACCCAAACACCTCCCAGGGCTCATTTGGAAACAGGCAGCTTGTTCCAGCCCCAGCACCAACTGGCTTACACTGGGAGGAGGCATTTCAGCAGACATGGTGTTTAAATACAGGCCAAAAAGGAGTGGAACAAATGCTACACCAGTGATTCAGGGAGTCAAACGCTGCCTCTTCGTGGGCAATAGTCCCTTTGGGCTGCAGGAGGCTTCAGCCACTGCTGGAGGTCACTGGTGGGGAGCAAAGCTCAAGACCAGTTATTAATCCCATTGATCTTATAAGATCACACAGACTCTGTGTCAAGACCCTAGAGAAACCCACTCAATTTCTGAGCCCCTAGAACAACCACCCAGGAGAAAGATTTATTACAGTGAAAATGAACTCCCTTAGACTCTTCCATTTCTACTTCAAGAATGTGATTAAAAACTGGAAGCGGTCTCCTGATTTGAGGGTTGTATAAACCTTCAACCTTTTAATTAAATGCTTTATGTGTTAGCAAAACCACAGTTGTTGCAGGGCATGGCTAAGGCCCTGACATGTTATGTTAGCTCAGCTCACCACCTTTTCAGGAGCATAAGAACAGACCAAAAGGGTAGACTACTTAATTTTTGATAAAACATAAGAAAAAGAGAAATTAGCCTAAGCCTTCAGGTTTGGAGACAGCTTCCTGCCTGACCTGTTCTTACACCTCTGCCACGAGCCAAACCAAATCTACATTTTATAAGGAAAGACACATTAAATTATACAGGTGCAGTCCACTGTTAGATAGACATCCAATATAAGGCTAAATGCAGCTGACAAAATCAAGCAGAAGCAGCATTAGCACATCCTTTTCATGAACTTCAGTATGCACAAGCTCTGGTAGTCTGTGATTTGCAGCACAACTGAACATTACCTGTATTTGACAAACACACATTTGAGGCCATCAGCTGAAATGAATTTCAGTGCCTTCAGAGGAATAACTTCATTTATTGTTCTTTTAGTCTTTGAATACACATGTCCTCATCAAGTGAATTACACCAAGCATTCTTGAATGTGATGTTTCCTCCTGATTGTGCAGCAATAATTATTGCTGTGGAGTGGAAGCAGTACTGAAAGGTGCTTTGAAATTTTAAGGTGCCAAATACAATTTCATGTTCCCAGCAGTTTAGGAAGAAAACAGGTGCTTCAGCCTGACCTGGGCTCCCTTCACCCCTGCTCCCAGACTCAATGCTCTAAACACACACAGACACACCCAAATAAACAGGAAACAAATCTTATTATGCTGGCAGGAGGTCTAGGGGGGCCCTGATTTTCAGATCTCTGGGATGCTATTTGGGGACTGAAGCAGTGTGTGAAGAGAATAGCAAGTTGGAGTACCAGTGAAAACTCCCAAAGGTATTTAAAATCCCTTTTATGAGCTGAGGCAGGGCAGCATATTGCTTCCCTTTTTGAGGTTTGCCCATCTGCTGCACTGCAAGGTGTGCCACACATGTTGGAGGGGGACAGGAGTGTAGCCTGAGCTCTTGCCCAGAGCTGTTCAGACCCATAGCTGCCTCCCTTCAGCAGGATAGCAGGGTACAAAAAAGTCCTTGGCCTCCCTTCCCTGTTCATAAAATACTCTTCCTGCTTTCTGCCTTTTTCAGGGGTGAGTGCAGAGAACAGGAGACCAAAAGCTGTCATGGTTCAAGTGCTCTGGAAGAAATCACGGCATGAGTCCAGCTCTCCCACCACTCCCAGAATTACATCTCTGCTTGCAAAGATAGGGCCAATATTATTCTTCCACACCTCCCAAATACCAGAAAAATAAACTCGAGCAATCCAAAGCTAAATAGAAATAAAATGCAGGCCTTGTGCACGCAGTGAATTATTTATATTTAAAAAAAAAAAAATCATTCTTTGAGGGTTATTGCTGCATTCAGCTTGGATTTCAGATAACCCAAAAAAATTTAAGCACCCTCATTTATATTCTTAACAGCTATTCATTGCAGCCATGTTGATTTCCCATGATGTTTGATATTGGCTACAATAAAGTTTTGTCTGGACAGATTAGTGCAAAAGGATTGTTCTCCATGCAAGCATACGTTCATCCCCACAAGAAAAAAATTCAGCCTGCAAACAAGATCATATGTGATTAATTATTTAGCAAATGCTATCTCCCAGTCTTCCCATTTGAGAATTTTAAATTACTCAGCCAGAAACCAGAAACAACTCCGTTTAAGGTAGCTGTTCTGTTACACAAAGGTAACAGGAGACAGTGAGACTGAACTGTCTGAAACCAACACAAAATCTACAGACACTTAGCTCAGACTGGGAAAAAAAACATTTAAGAATATATTGACAGAAAAACCCTCTCATTTCAGCAATGCCATGGCTGCAAAAATCCAGGAATGCTGATGCCATGTAAGTCATTACAGCAATACAGGCACAACACACTTTCCTGCAGTCCTGATGACAAAACTGGATTCTCACCCAGATATTTCTCCAGCTGTTGTTGCCAAAGGTACCATGCCCTGTGTTTCCACATGCATATTCCCTGACACAGCGACTTGAAGTGTACATGGAACCACTTGACAAGCCCAGCTGGAGGGAAGCCACTTCTCTACTCACCACACAATTGGGCTGAAACAACACTAGAACCACCACACATCTCCATGAGCTGCCAGATGGGTGCATTTCCAGGCACTGCCTGCACTCCTCACCCTGGGAGCTGGGTTATTTTCACAGCCTGTATTACATCTGTACTAACATCTGTACTGCAGGATGAACCCACTTTGCAACATCATGCAGATGATGAATCTTGCTGCCCCAAGGCTGAAACTCAAGGGATTCTTCGTGGTGATGGACTGACCCTCAAATTCATCCCAGACTGAACCACCCAGCCAAGCTATCTGCATTGGTACTTCTGCCTTTTCCTTAATCTGATCAATTTTTGTAGTTTGTAACTCACCAAATAAATCAATAAAGATGAAAATCCTCCACAGTGGAAACATCTCTGTGTAACTCTCTGATAGTAAACTCTGTGATAGCCACCACCTTAGGGGTACAAACTACCTCTCACCTTGAAAAATTAAATCAAGGAGTTATATGTAGAATGGTTTTATAGTCAGGCAAAAGGCTGACAGTCTCAGGATCTCGAGTTTGAGTTTTGGTGTTTATTATTTCTGTTTTAGCAGTGACTTCCTTTTGTTAGAAATACTGGTTGGTTGCCATCCCTATCCTTTTAACTTATCAGATAATTATGTGGGTTTTTAAAGGTGTGTCTGTTCACAAGTTCAGTCCAAATTCTCATTGGTAACTATGAAAATGAAATGTTTCTTGGGTGACCACTGATGCTTTGCAGGGGCTTCTCCAGAAGGCAACTAGCCAACCATTTGACTAATTTCTCTGTCACCAGTAGAAACAGCTGTTCCTTTCACTGGTTAGGATGAAAGGTTAGAAAAAGCCCATTCTTGGGGGAAAAAAAGTGCTTACCTCTTGAATAGATGGTATCAGAGACAGAGGTTTTCATAATATCTTCAGAACCACCAGTCAATTTCCTAAAGTACCTTAATCCTACTTCCATCTTATTTCTTTGGGGGAGGGATGGTGACAGAATTCTGTGTAGGGTTTTAATCCCTTTAGCAAGTGTTCTTGCTGCCCTGTGCAAATATTGCTACTATTGAGGTACTTTCCCCCCATCCAAGCCAAGGAAATTATTTTCCTGTGTAGGTGCAAGAGGGAAAGTTCAGCTGATGTGTGAGACCCATGGGCCTTGATAAAACTGATCCCCTCCTCTGGTTCAATTCAGGACACCAGAGCACTCCTTAGACATTTGAATATTACTTCTGCAGTCTCAGAATAATTCAATCTTTTGCCTTTCTTCCCCTGAGGCATATTTAATATATCCTCTGTGCAGGTTATTCAAAGGCTCCCAAAAATTACTTCAGAGCCTGTGTGAGGCTCACTGGGCAGCAGGAACTGGCCTCAGGCCATTCCACCTGGCAGTGCAATTCTGCCTGACTTTGCAGTCCAAAACCCACGTTGGGTTGGTAACTGATGGGAATATGTGTCAGTGTGGATGCACAACAGCTGTTGAGGAAACTCCTGTGAGCAGAAGGGATCTTATGCATTACAAATTTTATTTGCTAAGTTTTAACCCACAGCTCTGAGGGGGAGGTTTCTTCCAGAGGGGTATCAACCCCAAACAGTCCTGTCTCTGGCTTTTCTGCAGCCCATAGCAGTGTAAAAGCCACGTCAGCCTGCAGATTTCTTTGTGGTTTCAGCAGCATCTCCAGGCTGTTTATTTGGAAAAGGATTTTGCAGTGGTTTTGAGGGAGCCAGCCATCTGCACACCCTCACTGAGCACTGAACACTGTCTAACAAGAAGTCACATAGCAAGAGGCATTCCTGAATTTCCAACATGCTGCTTGACAAGAGCTGATCTGCAAGATGTGCCTGTAGAAATTATCTGCACCATCTCCAAGGTCCCATGCAGGCGCCTTGATCCATGCCAAGTGCAGGTGCTCCGTTGGCTGCATACATTGATTGTAATTCCTCTCAAATGTTCCTGGATTTTCCAAGTTTTATCTGGAGCTGGGCCACAGAACAGATGAAAACTGAGCAGCCACTGCTGTAGTGTCAAGGAAAACCAACAAGGGTCCCCACAGACCTTAATCCCTCGCTCTCCTGCAGAAAGGGGCAGGGATTCAGGAAGCTGAGAGATGATCTCCACCTCCATGAGGAGGATCATGGCTGGAGGACACCACCTCAAGGCATCTCAACACCCAATTTTCAGACCTCAGAAAGGCTGAAGCCTCCCTGCCCCCTTGAAAAGCTGTACCCCCTCCCCACCTTTGCCAAGCAGAATTCCAGTAGCACTGGCAAGGAGGGCACCACGAGGTGCTTTGAAAGGCACAGGAGTTGTGCTGACAGAAGGCTGGGGCTTGTGCAGCTCCAGCTGAGAGCAATAGTCTGGGTGTGCTGAAAACCAAACTGAAAACCAAAGTCCCATGCCTCCATCTGGGTATGCAGATGGGGATGTTTTTAACCTCTTTCCCTGCATTATATTTTATGATCAGTAAAGTGGAGTTATTGCATGTCCAGGTGAATGGCATAAAAATAAGCACCTTAATATTTGCAAAGCATTTAGGTACTGTAGCAATGAACATTAAAGGAGAGCCCAGGAGGAAAATAACAACTGTTTGCTGAGTAGGGTTTGAATGGTGTGTGCAAGTAATTCATGGGGCTGCTCAGGGAACAACGAGAAAAACACGATTAGCAAACATCCACTTCTTCTTTGAGCACCCTTCTTCTGCACACTGAGGATATGGAGAACATGTGGAAAAATTGTGTGCAGGCACATCCATATCACACAGAAACTCATATTTGGGTTTAGACAGGCACTCTAATTCTCTGACTTCTCCTTTTACAGAAAGAGGACTTAAAACAGCAGGGTAAGCAGGTGAAATGAATGAAGTTATATCAGGCACGTGTTTCCATCACACCTAAAACTGTTCATGCCCATCCATCCCACAAATATGGCTTTGCAGCACTTCAGTCCACAATAGTATAGAACTACATTCAGGTTCAGTCTTCTGGTGCAACTTAATTTTATTTAGTCCTCAAGACAGCAGAAATTAGGAAGGAAAGAGACTTGGTTCTAAAAAGACATGTGCCAGGTCCTTGGCTGCTGAAGGAGGTTAGAGAGTGTTCAAGGACTTTTGGCAGAGTAATTCTGTACAGAGAAGAAATGCTCCAACATACATCAAGATTTTTTCTTTGCCTTTCTAACTGAGTACAGCATGTATTTGTACAAAATATTTCCTGCTTTGAAGTGCCAACTTTTTGTATTTGCTGATGAAATAATATAAATCTATTGATCTATGCATCATTAATTTATGTTATTCCATTGAAAAAATTTGGATTTGCTCAAATATTTTATCATCAAGCATTTAACATATGCTGCAGAAGGAAATCCAAACTAGGTATTAGTGCAGGAGACAGACCTGAAAGAGCAGGTGCTCTTGGTCTGTTCTGAGTCATTAAAATCAGTGGAGTTGCTGGGATTTATTTCAACAGGACCAGGCCAGCACATTCATAGAGGAAGGATGGCTTTATGCAAAAAGGACCTCTAGGCCTGTTCTCTATTTTTAGTCCTGACACAGAGCCTCATTGCAATCCTGATTTAAGTCACTTAATCTGTGGTGCAGTAATATTAATCTTGTGCTTTATAAGCTCACCTGGCTCCTCCACAAAATGCTGTAAGAGCTTTTAGAAGGCTTAACATGTTTCTGGCTTTCAGTGATCACACTCAAATCCACAGACCAGGAACAAAACACATCACAAAACCTCAAAATCCAAGGAAACAAGGAAGAAACACCAACTGCAAATGTTTGCCAAAAGATGTATACAATTTTCCCTCTCTGGGACCTCTCTGCCTCCAGACTTTGCCACCTTCCCCACAGGACACATCCTTCCTCATGAAGTTCCTGTTGGACCCAGTCAGACACAGCACTCACCAAGGTTCTCAAAAGTCCTCATTAAAAGCCACAACACCAACACATTTTGATTTTCTAATTTTTCTTTTTTTTTTTTTTTTTTAAACCGCTTGATTTTACTGCATTAATTCTCTGTTCCTCTTGCATACAAGGTCCTGATCATGTAACTCATACATGACTCAATCCACCTCAAGTCATGGTATTTCCACAAAGGTCAGTGCTGGGAAATGATCCCACTCTTGATCCTCCCCAGCATCAGAAGCTGTGGAGCTGTTCTGGCATAACCTTTGGTCTGTATTTTTTTTATAAACATAACATGAAACTGCTCCTTCCAGGACACTCCAGATTCTCCCATATGCTATCTCCTAACTTCCAGATCTGAATAACGGCAATACAACTTTACGAGGAATTTAACCAGTTTGCTGGTTGTTATTCATTGCACAGCACACTCTTGGAGTTTACTGGCAGGTTCACAGACACAGGACTCTCCCTCCTGCATGCTTTCAGACACACTTCTCTGTTGAATTTGATGAGGCTCATCCAAATTCCTTCAAAAGGGATGGTTCCTAAATGGTGTTTATTTGTTATTCTGCTTATGAACAGTTTGAATTCAAATATTTTCCTAGTGAATCAGTAGCTATTGACTCTATTGGGTTTTGTGCAGTAAAATTAAAAAGAGCTTACTTTAAACTTATAATGGTGGTGGTTGTGCTAAAGAGAAGTAAATTATTAAATGAAGGTAACCATAAATCTGTCAGAGTAAACTGTAGAAACCATTGCCATAGGGTGGTAAAATGGCTTTGCACTGACTATTGTTTTATTATAACAGCTACCATTAAACTGCAGTTTTATCACCACCATTACTGATTTATTTTCCTGAACTTCCAGAATACAGCCCTGTTAAAATCTTAATTCAGAGGGTATTTCTTTTTTGTTGGCACTGAAGAAGAGTATCAGAACTTTCCCCTTAGGTCAGAGGTAGCTGTGTCACACACACTGGGCTGCAAAGAGCCCAACAAAACAATATTCATCTTTCACCTGGAGGTGAAGCTCTGGGTAGGAATTACCCCCTCAGTGGACACAGAAGATGAGAGGAATGTGCTGGGTGTTCTTGCCATGAAGCAGGGACTGGGCTGTGACTCCAAAGGAGCTCAGTGACCACAGATCACCAGCTGAGGAGCTCAACCTGGACACCCGCTGGCCAGCCTGGCCAGAAACCTGATAATATCAGCCAAAATTATCCCTATCCATGACACCTGAACTTATCCAAAAAGCATACCCAGTCACCCTGCCAGCAAAGCCTTGTCTTAGCACCTTGACTTAGTTTGACTTAGCACCTTGAGGGGCATTCTTGGAGGCTTTCAAGATTTAACTAGCCAGGCTGGAAACAAATGCTGAGTTCCCAAGGTCAGCTTCTCGAGAAACTCAGAGCATCAAGAAAAGGTTAATTTTGGCCTATCACACCTAAGCTTTGCAGAGCTGTAGACTGAGCAATTAAATCAATGCAGAAAAACCAGATAATTACCCAGCTCTGCCATAAGCCCTTCTTTTATATAAACACTGACAGGTATGGGAGGAGTCCTCCTTTATTCATCCATGAGCATATCACAAAAAACTCTCATTTAAACCACCCTAAATTTTCTATTAACAATGGCAAGGCCAGCAGTGCACTACACAAACAGAAAAACTAATGAGAAAAAGCCTAGTGCAGGGTCATCAGATGATAGATCTCTGCTGCTGCTGTAAAAGCAAAAAAAAAGGTAGCTGGCTAGGTAGGAGAGAAAACTGCTTTGCCTTTGCTACTCTTTCTATTGCAGTGCCCTTTATATATGCAGGCTGAGAGGAATGCATCATAAAAGGTGACATTTTATAACAGCAGTTTGTAAATTTTACAGAAGCTTACTGCCTGTAAATCACACAGCTTATACCCTCACTGACTTTATTACTGCAAACCCAAGCATGGATAAACTCCATGCCAGTTTACTTTGAATTTATCTTTTTTATTTAGACCTAACTGAGGTCTTTTAATATTCCTTTTCTTCTAATGATAAAGCCATCCTGATAATCTTATTTTCTTGACAGACATTTTGAAGGACTCTCTTGCATTTTGAAAAAGCAATTCCCGGTTCTGGTAGTTCCTATTTTAGCATGTACTCCTACTGTCAGAAGACGTGCTTTTCCCCTTTATTTCAA
This sequence comes from Rhipidura dahli, assembly GCA_013399225.1. Lineage (NCBI taxonomy): Eukaryota > Metazoa > Chordata > Aves > Passeriformes > Rhipiduridae > Rhipidura > Rhipidura dahli. The sequence goes on along the minus strand of VXAC01002371.1, from coordinate 271,855 downwards.
TTATGTGTATTTATTTGTATTCCAAGTCCTCTCATCACCTAACCCTTTGATTTGCTTCACAGCCAGACATCACGGACTGATTTTTACAGGATCTATGCACAAACCTGTCCTGTATTTGGTAACATCCACGTTTATTTCATAGCAGAGCCACACAATTTACTCTCCCACCTGTGCAGTGGATATTTTCATGGGTAATCTTCACAGGCATTAATGGAAACCAATGGCACAAATTCCTTGTGCATCAGTGAGAGTTTTATGAATTATCTTGTTTTTCCAAAGAGCTTCATGCAGGAGAATGCCCCAGCTGATGATTTTCCCTCCCTTTTCAGCAGTTCTTGTTCTCTGCTTACAGCCCTGCTCATACTCCACTTCCAGCCCTAATAGAAGGCAAGACTGGATTCTGCTCAAAACCCTGTTTCAAGGGTAGAGAACACCACACTGTTTGGAAACCAGTGGAGAAAGATATTTCCTCAGAATGGCTCACAATGCAGTTGCTGGAAACTCCAGACCTATTTTCCTTGGCAAGCCAAGCAGGATTTGCAGTCAGGTTAGATGTAGTGCTCTCATCTGGAGCTCAGGAAGGGGTTGCCTGTGCCAAGGTGTTGATTGCAGTGGAAATCTGTCAACATGGAGCAGCAAATGACATGGCCCCTCTTCAGGCCCAGCTGCTGGCTTCATGCCTGCTTGGAATCACATCGCTTTTTAACAAGGATGCAGTGAAGTTTCCCCAGTATACCCTGGGTTACACTGAGGGCTGGGCACCAGAAACTGGCTGGTGTCCAAAGTCCCTCAAACTCTGAACACCACCTCATGGCCCCTTTGATGCTCATGAAACCCTTTGCTCCTTCCCTACAGAACCTCTGCACTGTTGGGGAAGATGTTTCACTGCATGGATGAAACCATCTCCCCTTGTGCCTGTTCTAGCCAGCGACTAGACCATCAGACGTAAAATTAAATTCTGTAGTGCCTGATTGTCTTTTCAATTATTTACCATGAATAGGGGAGCAACTTGACCAAAATAAGCATCGAGTCACATTTTCTCCAAGAGAACAAGCAGCCTCAGCATGTTGAGCTTTGTAGTTTCATGGGTCAGTAGAAATGGGGCTGTGACACTGCCCAAGCAATAATAATTTGTTAAAACGAGTGACATTTCTGCTACAACTTTGGAGAATAATGGCTTAAAGACACCTTAATGTGAGATTGAGATGTTTTTAAAGGGCCTATTGGTCCTTTAAAAATGCCTGCTGGGATATTGCCAAATCCCAGGAGTTGCCTTTTTCACATGCTGAGGTTGAGACATGCAGATAGTTTGCCAGGTTTTGGGTGAGAGTGATAGAAATATCATCACATCCATTGACCAATAACCTCAATACCTTGAGGAGATGTGTGTCAAACACAACAGGAATTCCTTTAGTCCTCATCCACAGGGATGAACAGTCTCTCTGAACACACCACAGAGGACTATGAAGGTGTTCAGTTAATACTTAACTGCTGATGCTGAAATGGAGATTTCATTTCCCAGAAGGCATCCTCAAAGTATCCACGTGCAGAATCCGTTTACTTCATCTTTGGTCCTCAGAGATGCATCAACATATAAAGGCATTTAATTGCTGCATTTTAAATGCCCTGCTTGGAGATTAAATATTACATAGAAAAATGGATTCAATAAAACGGAGCACAAATCATTACAATTCCAAAACATAAATCTCTTTGTTACTGCTCTTTTGCTGCTGCTGCAAATTGTTGCCATGTTTTATTGGAGCTCTTTTTATCTGTTTTTCTTTTAAAGTCTGTACGTAGAAAAGAGGGTGGAAAATGTAGGTGGAGGGTGAGGGCATTTTTTTTTCAGCTGGCTACAGTGAGATGAGAAAATATGTTTGCTTTATAAAATCAGATTTTTGCAGGGTTCTGGTTCCATATGGGAAATAGAAGAGGTTGGATAATTTGGAAAGGACTTCCTAAAGATATTCCAAAAGAACGAACTTCTGAGATTATCCATTCCATGTGCCAGGACATCTTTTTTTTAATATGAAATTTAATCAGCATTGTGTTATGACATTACATTTTATATTGCAAATTACATATTGTAATTACCTAATTACACATTGTAAATATATGATTACATGAATTTCCACCAAAATTCATAATTACACTTAATTACACTAATTGCATGAATCTAAACTAATCAACTACAAAATACAAGGAAAACTCATGCAAACAAAGCTAAAAAGAGGAACATTTTGAGAGTGAGCCCACACTCCCAGAATACCCAGAGACACAACACTGCCTTATGTCTGGAAATGAATTCATAAGTAGAGATATGTGGGAAACAATTTCTCTGACCTAAAGGTGTTTTTACACTCTCAGAGAAAGCACTCCTCTTCTGAATTAGGGCAAACACACCTCCATATCTTACAAACATTTGGGAAGGTTGGACTGTTGGGGGCTTTTTTCCCTTTCTGTTATAAAATTACAGGAGACTTCTCATCTGCTCCAGATGGAAGGGATTTGGCTTCAGGCAACTGCCAGTTTCCACCAGAAAAGCAGATAAATTTGGATGCCAGCTTCACCAGGAGCAGCAAGCAGTTCACATGCCTTGAAACTGAGTCCAAACTCTCCTATGACAGCAACAGGGCAGGATTTGCCTTCGTTGTGCTGAGGACAATGGTCAGCAGGGAGGATTTAGTTCTGGAGCACAGCCTTGTTCATTTGAGGCTCATGTGGCAGCCCAAAATGCCCTTTCTTACAAAATTAACACCGGCACGTTCCAACTCCATTAGCGTGGCTATTGCCATGCATGATTATCATTTACTTTCTTCACCAATTAGCAGCCCATTTGTCTGTGGGATGCTTATTGTGACTCCAGGAAAGGTTTTAGTCATGGAAACATATACTGCTTTTGATGCATTTTCAGTAATTAAAACTCATCTTACATATTTATATACGTTTCATTCCTTTGGGGAACAATTCTGAGGAAACTGATGGAACTCCTGCTGATCAGAGACAAAAATAGGCAATTATGGATCATCCCTTTCTTTCCTTGCCTTTTATCACTGCTCTATCGGTAATTAAAACTGTTGTACTGTAAATATAGCATTACACATCTCAAATGAAGAGGAGCTGCTGCCAATAAAGCCCACAGCGTGCCCAGGCAGTGTCGTGATGAAGGAAACAAACAGAGAGATGCAGTGCATTTCCCCCTGGATGCACACCTGAAAGTCCCATTAATACACATAATTAAATGATGGGCTGGGTGAGAGGATGCTATTCCAAGGCATTTAGAAGTGACACAACTCAGTTCAAGTGTAGTAGATGTGCTTTAAAATGTTGCATCCCTTCTCCAGCACTCTGTTTCCCAGGAAAATTATCTCTCTGGCAGTTTTTCTCATTTGCCTGATAGAGTTCAAAAAGGAAAGAGCCTTTTCCCTGCAAGCAGTGAGAGGTGAATATTTACTCTTTGTCATAAGTGCCCTCTTTCAGTGCCCAAGACAGCATTTTGCAGCAGATGTGGTGTGACCATGGGAGTGTCCCTGCTGGCAAGCAGGGGACTGGGAAGTGTTGGAAAACAGCCTCTCAGTCCAAAGCAAAGCAAACCTCACGTTCCCACACCCCCTGTGTACCGCTATCTTTAAAGCCTTTTGTAAGACTCTTAACTCAGCGAGTTGTGCAGTGTTATCCTCATTCTCAGTGATATAATCGTGCTCTCACATCTAATGAAAACATGAGGGCACACGATGCTTGCTGTTTAACCAGGAGATCCTATCCTGAAATCACCCGACTCATGGAAAGCCACAACAATAAATATTGCTTATGTTCAAAACCAGCAACACTTCTTTATCTACTGCCTCTAAACTGGCATCAATCACACAAAATATTTTCAATAGAGCTAAAATTTATGATGTTTCTATTCAAAGATAGGCAGACCCAAACTTAAATTTATCCATGCAACCCCAGACCTTGCTGTGACATAGTCTTTAAGCACCCAGTTGCACATTTTATTTTCTAATGGATTTTAACTCCTTGGAGGTCTTCTACAGGGCATCCCTGCTTGCATGTTAGGCCTCGATCTGCAAAGGGATTTAGGCTCACAGAGCACAAAACCGGGATGTCTTCAAAATCCCCTCACTTGTTCCACCTCATTTGGGAGATGTCCCAGGTTCCCAGAACTTAATCATTGCACATCTCTCAGTAAATATCCTTACGGCCTCAAGGCACCCCCTGAGGGATATATGTCCTGACAACTTTGAGAATCTTTGCATCCCCATTCCCAAACCCCACTAGGATCCCACTGGGATCTGGGAGCAAATTCATCATTACCCTCCCTGCTTTCCCTGAAGACAGCCAGAGCACATTTACAGGGCCAATCCCCTAACAAAAGAGAAGCAGAAGAGAAGAGCATTTCCCCATTTGTGCAAGAGCTCAGGACTCAGAGGTCTCACACAAGGTACACAAGATTCACATGCAGTTTTCCTCTCTGCCCAAAAACATTTGACCTTCTCTCTCCCCTCACATCGATGCTCAAAGCAGATAACAAAGGGAACCTGCTGCTGCTGTGTTTGCCTGGTTTGTTCCATTGAAGCAATTTCACTGTAGTGGAGTCTAATCCAACACATATCGAGGCAGAAAATAAGCAACACCAAGTTTCAGCCTGTCTTGCTGTGATACCTCCAACAGGAGTGGCAGTGCCAGTCACTGAAACCTGCAAGCCCTTCCCTGGATCTAGATCTGACACTTCTCTCCAGCTGAATTTTCTTGCTGACTGAATGGGGTGAAAGAACATTATTCCTCTTGGCAAAGACGGGCAGCAAGTCATGGGGATGAAATTATCCTAAGTATCAATCCAATTCAGGTGCCTGTTTACTCCTCGAAGTGTTGCCTTGTTAAGTTCAACCTGGTTTAGTTATTTTAGGTTGCTCAAACCAGTCCAAGCTGGAATTATCCACAAGTTACCAGGGGAAAAGAAGGAAACACTTCTAAAGGTGATTTCCCCCACTTACCCTGGGTGTATTCTGCCTGTTCCTCACACAACACACCAGAGCAGACTTCCAGGTATTGCTGGCAGTGGATTTGCACAGAAGTGAAAATGTGCTCTTTGCCTTTCCTTCACCTGACAGACACTTTGTACAATTTTGGTTTAAAGGCTTCTGGAGTTGCCCCACAGATAAAACTGCTTTGTGAGGTCAGGAGTGAAGCTGATGACTACAGTGCTGGAGAAATGGTTTCTGCAATATCCTGCTCTCACAGCATCACATTTAAAGCTGGGTGAATACAAATTGATTTTCATTTTAATGTCTGTTCCTGAAGGAAATGTACTTAGATAGTCAAATGAAATCTCTCATTGTGATTTTAAGCTAGCATAAACACTTTAACACAAGATGAAAGGATTTTTTTTTCTAAACAGCTATTTTTTGTAGAGGAAATTATATACTTCCACTGTTTTCTCAGGCTGCTTTAAAAAAATGAACAAAAGGTAAACTTATTTCTCAAAAAAATTTAAAAATCCATATAAAAATATCTTTAACCATGCTGCTAATTGTGGTGAGCTTTCAGGCAGGTTTACAGTGCCTGTCACCCTCAGGCCTGGGAGTGATGGTATCAGATACCTTTGCTTGTTCACTTCCTCCTGTGTCCTGTTTGACAAAACCACTGAGAGAAAACCACTCACAAAACCTCAGCAGCCATTTCTGAGTCCAATGCTGTACCAGGCTGATAATGTTGTCATGAGATGTATGAAGCCATGGACACTGAGAAAACAACTCCAGGGATGGATGTAAAACAACAGGATATTGGCTAATTCTACAAAAGTCTGTTCTGCATCGTTCTCCAAAAATGACAACTCAGTTATCATCAGGAATCTAAAAGGCAGGTGTAATATTTGGAAAGGCAATGAGAGGACTAAGATCCCAGCATTTTTTCAAACCATATTCCTTCATCCCATCTCATATCTTGGATATGATGCAGAACTGCTACCCTTTTTTCTCCCCAAAAGAGAAAACACTGGGAGCATTTAAGCTCACAGCTGTGCCCAGATAGGGAATGGCCCTGCAAAGGAGCTGTGGAACAGGTCAGACTTTGGACAAAGGATGGCAGAGGGGACATGGATGGCAGGTTAAGCTTGGCAATCATGTTCAACCACTGTAAGGCCAATCTGGAAAGATTAACAACAACTCCTCATAACCCAAAGACTACAGAATACCTAATAAAATTATTAGGCAGAGGGTTTAAAACACAAAGGAAGAAGTATTGTCCTCACACAGTATAGAACTGAAGCACAAACCTGTCACCACAGGATGTTGGAAGAGTTGAAGGTATAAATATCCACGGTAGAAAGTTTAGCTGAGGGTATTAAACTGGAGGTCTGAGAGGCATATCTCTGCCTTGCTGATGGCTGGAATTTGGGTAGGTGATTGATTTGTACATTTTTTCCTCAAAATGTTTTCTTAAGTATCTGCCGTAGTCACTGGCAGAGGAAGGGCACCGGACTGAACGGGTCAGAGCACATCCAAAAGGGCAGATGTGGAGTGAAAGGAGGTGATGGAGACAGGGTGCACCCAGCACTGCGAGGGTCATGTTAGTGGAGACGATATTTGTTTATGGAGGAGCATTCTGTATCAGTGCTGAGCCGTGGTGTGGTTACAGGTGGCCTGAGAGGCCTGTGGTCCACGAGAAGGCAGCCTGCTCTTGCACACTCACACCCCCAGCCCCCAGCACATATATCCAGAGCCAGTCCTCCCAAGCTCGGGCAGCTTTTGCTCCTACAGCAAAGCTCATTCTCATTTCCTTCGCCTCAACCTGGGCAGACGGCTTAATTTGCATCCAGGTGCAATAACCAATCTGCCTTTCGGGAGAGCCAGAAAAGGAAGCACCTCAATCCTTCCTTACCGAGGGCTGAAAAACCCTGGCACCGAGGATGAAAGCCACGGGAACCCAAAAGCACTTTGTGGATTTCATGCCAGGAAGCGGAGCCGTCCGCGCGCGTTCCTGCCCATAACAAGCAGCGGAGAATGATCAGCCTGCCAGTTAATGGGAGCGCTCATGGCTCGCTCCGCTGCCTCCGCCACAAACCCTCCAGCCGGTTCCTTACACTCACAGCTGGGCAATTAGGCTCCTGCCTTCCTTTGATGGCTAAGCTGGGATACCAGGGAAGGAGGCAAAAGGATCCTTCGGGGCAAGGGGATCATTTGCTGCAGAGTGTTTGGGTCAGGCCAGTGTTGCTTTACTATTTTTGAATTGCATCACGCAACATTTCTAAATGAAATGCTATTTTTCTAACAAATTTTTGTAGATAAATGCCCCCCCACACACACTACTCCTTGACCCAGCCCTTTTCTCAAATTCACCACACACTCATAAATAGTTTCAGTCACCTTAAAACTGTGGGTTTTGATGAGCAAATTATTTTTTCCAAATGTCTTCATCTGAATTTTCCCTAAACTTCTCCACTCTCATTATTTCAGCATTGCTGAGTTAGAAATAGCATGTCCATGCTCCCATTCTTCAGATTTGGGGAAAAAAAAAAAAAAAGAAAAAAGTATTTTCTTTTTAACCTACAGAAAAAATTGTGCCTTTGCACAGTGGCTTTGATCCAAAGCTGTGTGAAACAACAGGAATCCTTCCCTTGACTTCAATGGTTTGGGGACTCGGCCCTTATGCTTTTGCTGAGGAATAAGCAAAGGCTATTACTTTGGCAATGTGAGATAATTGTTTCTTTCTTCTGTCGCCGTGCCCCAGCACACGGAGCCCACAAAGCCGAGCTCACATCTCGCTCGGCACAGCCTGAGATGCATTTCACAGAGGCCTTTGCCAGGGCTTTATCCAATCAAAGCTACAAACATGAGACAAATGTCACTGCTATATTCAGCAGCACCAAACTGCTTTATTAATACGCATTTGTGGCTGACAAAAAAAAAATAAAAAAAAAACCCCGTGGGCTTGCAAGTCAGCACTGGTTTGAATATACAAGGCAGTGCAGAAATCATGGAGCTGCTGTCAGCCATACAACAGAAGCAGAGCTGGGGTTTGAGGCTGCTGTGCAGAGGAGCACAGAAGGTTCATCATGGCTCAGGACTGGGAGGATGATTCCACAGAAGCCAAATGCCTGCAATAAATGTGTGGGAACGCAATAAAAACTTGCATTGGAGAAGACAACAGGTGCTGATACAGAGACTGCCACTCGCCAGCCACACATGGACTCCATTTCACGACTTCAATTTGTTTTACTTACCCATGCAGCTCATGGTTTTTAAAAAGCCTATCTGACTGAGGCAGGGGGACCAAGGTGCATATTTGTAGCAAAGCATTCCCATAGCAAGGGCGAGGGAAAAAATAACATCTCAGTGAAAACAGTTGCTTCCCAGGAAAAAAAAACACCAGCAGTAATTGAATCCTCATTTTAGAAAGAGTAAAAACCACAAACAAATGGTTTCTGCACCAAACCCCTCATTATGAATATGAAGGGTTTTGTGTGAGGCAACGCACTGCTATGTGATTGCACGTTTCTGCTGCTTGCTGCTCCTCTTGGGGTCTGGGGAGATTTGGTCTCTGCTGCTGGAAAATGCTGGCTGTAGGTACCACACAGAAACCAGGCAGTGTAAACCTGGAGTATAATGTCAGTGAGTCATACCCCTCCCTCAGTCTCCCACGAGACCAGGGCATGGCATGAATTGCCAACAGAAATCTAAATCTCTAATGTTGCCTTTAGGAAAATGAATTGAAAGGAAACTTGGAAATATGTTGATAAGGACCTGTGAAAGGTCAGATCTGGCTCCAGTGATGATTTCACTTCTCCCCAGGAAAATAACAGGAATTTTTACTGCACGTCAAAGGGATGGTAGGGAAGCTGGGCATCCAGGATATGGTTTTTAATAAAGGAATCAAACAGAAATGAAGCCATGAAACCATGTTTAGGCTTTTCAGTTGAGGTTTCTGTGAGTTCTTTGATTCAGAAATTCCCCACAGATAGATTTCTCAGTGTTGACCATAGCACAGCAGCCTGGTGTGGACAAAGCAGCTCTCTAAGAAATCGGTGCTTTGTTACATTAGAGGCACTTTCATGTAGTTTTTTTACATGAAAGAATAGATAAAAACCTCATGTGTGAGCACAAAAATTATATATAAGCATATTTTCTTCAATAAGAAGATTTCCATGTACTTGATATAAAAATTGAAATATTCCAACATTTTCCACCAGACATCGTGACCTAGAGGATTTTTCAAGGTTGCAACCGCTGCTTTTCCCAATTTCCCCATCTCTTGGGATCAAGCTTCAGCAGGGTATTTTTCAGTTTCAGAATGTCCTGTCCTCCTTTCCACTTCCTCCTTCAGACAGATCCTGCCTTGAGGTGAAACAATTGCATCATCTTGGGTTGGTGTAGCAGGAGGAGGTCGTTAGCATGTGGGATTTATGTGCACAGAGAGGTTTTGTGCACCACCTTCTGAAGCATCAGTGACTGATCAGCATCCCAAACACTGTTTTGGAGCACAACCCGGTGATGACCTCGTCACCCAGCTTCAAGTCTACCAAGTCTCAAGCTCCCATTGGAAGTCTTTCAAAGGCAGAACAAATACATGGACAGGACTGGTATTATCTACCTTCTTAATGACTTTTAAGGAAGTGCCACTCCACAGGCTTTTATGGAAACTAAGTTGCAGTTGCATAGGAACAAAAGCCCCTGTTTGAATTATTGATTGATTAAGGGACAGGAAACACAGGTAGCAGTAAAAGGTCAGCTCATGCATGGGGGAGAAGTCACTAGGAGAGCTCTCCAGGGAGCTGGGCTGTGCTGGGGCTGCGCTGTTCAGCACATTCATAAGTGCTCTGGGAAAGGGGTGACGGAAAGAGAAATGGGGTGGAGGTAGAAGGCAAAGGAAGGCAAAGGATTGGCAAAGTTTTCTGATGAAATTTCAGAAGTTATGAAAGTTATGAAAGAAAAGCATTCAGTGTAGTAAGGGTTAATTGTCTATGACAAGCTGAAGGCCTCGGGAGATTCCCACTGACCCACTCCTCAACCTTGTCCAGGTCCCTCTGGATGGCATCCCACCCTTCACAGGTGCCAACCACACCACTCAGTTTGGTGTCATCAGCAAATTCCCGAAGATGCCCCCAGCAATGACTGATAAAAGTACAGTTCAATGTTCGCTAGAAGCAGATAAGTAATTCAGAATATATAAACCATTAGGAAAGAATACAATCAAAATCAATGTGGCCCTGCTATATCTTGAACACTACTAACATTTCTAGGCCATGTAGTAGGAAAACTCCATAGCCAGAGGGAAGAAGGACAGAAAAAAGGAAGACTTCTGGTGAGTCTACTGAAAAATGAATATCATGTTAACACCAAGATATATTCCATCCACGTCTAAATCTGCTCAGCCCGAGGTACCTTTGTGACAGGCTTTGTAGTCACCACTTTAGAGAAGGAAAAACTGATACACAGAGATTTGGTAATTGGCCCAAGGTTACACGGGAAGTCTGGGGCAGAAACAGGTCTGTGCTCAGATCTTCAACTTCTGTCTACAAAACCCAGTGTGAAGTGTTGAGACAAGGGAAACGTTCCTCGAGTGGTACAAATTAGGGGATGGCACATGCAGCATGCCTCGCTGTAAGCCTGTAAATGAATGTTAAACATGGATTCTGAATGCAATTATTCTGCCCTAGTCACAGAATATACTTTTAAAAGGCTAACTGGCCAATGTCAGCTCTCATCACTGAGGACCTCTTATCCAGCTCACAAATCCAGGGCTACACTTGGGTGATTAAGAAGGCAGGAAGGAAGGCAGGAAGGAAGGCAGGCAGGAAGGAAGGAAGGAAGGAAGGAAGGAAGGAAG
>VXAC01002371.1:230652-260941 GCA_013399225.1 Rhipidura dahli | reverse complement strand
AGGAAGGAAGGCAGGCAGGAAGGAAGGAAGGAAGGAAGGAAGGAAGGAAGGAAGGAAGGAAACTTACAAATTCTGGTCTTGGTCTTTCATGGGGCTCACCACTAAACAAAGCACTTTCTCAATTCGAGGAATGTGGGACAGAAAGAATAAGCAGAAAATTATTCCAGATTGAAGGACAAATCCTGCACTGTCACATGCAAGAGGGACTGCACTGAAACTGATGGGACTGTACTGATGAAGCCACAGGGAAAAAAAACCAACCTGACATCTGTTGGAAATACTCTTTTTGTTGCAAAATATCAAGATATCCATGTAGCTTAGGGATAAGGAATAAACAAACAAAATAATACAATCAGTTTTTACTTTTAAACCATAAACATTTAATCTGTCTACCCTGGTATTCAGTGTCCATTTTGTGCAGCAGTTTCAAAGTGGGAAGTGGGTACTCAAGTTAAAAAAAATTTGTGGTTATCATGACTGTTCATTTCAATTAGGCTGGAAGATCAGCTGTAATGTCTGCAAAAAGGCTGCTGTGGAATATCCTGATCCTTACTCCACCCAGCAAATGCCCTGCAGAGATTGCTCTGAAGTGTGCTTCCTGTGGAGATGGTGAGGTTTTGCAGAGGATAAACACAGTTTGGCAAATAGATTTGAAATGACTGATTTACTCAGATTTCCATGTTTACTGGTTTGCCACTGCTATAATTTGTACTTGTTGTCATATCTCATCTGGCCACATTCTGCACATTTTGTCAGAGTGTGTCTGCAAGGATTCTTCTTTTATAACTTTAGCACCACCACATGGTTTGCAGAGTTTAAAACTCCTGTTAAGAAATGGTGAATTTTTGTTTCCTTTCCTATTTTTTTTTTCTTTTCATGGTGGGAGGATTTTTCACAGACATGAAATAAATATTTGAAACCATTTCCTTCGTGGAGCATGTGCAAGATGAAATACCTCACTCCTGAGCAATCAAAATCTGAATTCTCTCTTAGGGTTGTATGGTTTCCATTATTTCCTTCAAAGCTCCTGAAACAAATGCCATTCTGTGCTTAAATGGACTGGCCAAAAACTATTGTAATCCAACATGAAGAACACTCAGTTCCCTTCTGCTTTGCATATTTCTCACAGAGCATTTTTCAAAAAGAATTGGAGAACACTGTAATAAATAACATGTCTTGTCTTACAAAGAAAAGGAGAAAGAAGGTGCCCATGCTGGTGGCAGCAGTGGATGCCTCAAGGAAGAAATACAGAGGTCGTGTCTCTAAGCACGCTGAGGAATTACCTTCCCTCCCATGTCCCCCTTGCCAGGCAGGTGTGTGCAGGCTGTGAGACACTGAGCACCCTCTTCTTCCCAACATGAATAAATATGGCAGAGTTTTTCCAGTGCTCATGTTGACGAGGCCATTTCACTGCTGCATTGCCTTTCTAGATTTGTGCCTGTCGCACTGGAAAGTGTTTGTGTTCCTCTCCTTGTTCACTACATGAATAGACGTGATCAATGTGCTCTGAGTTAGCAGATAAGAAAAAAACTCCATGTAGCTGAATTCTGTTGCATCTCAAACATCTAACAAAAAAATTCAAAGGAAAGGAAAGGGAAAAAAAAAAAGAGGTGGAAGTCAGAGGAGCTGTAGCAGGGAAATATTGGTATAGGGGTCACAGGAAAATTTACAGAGTGGGTTAGCTTTAGGGGGAGGAACAAAGATAGATGTGACTAACATTCTGCCTCTTTTGAATAATTAAAAGTCATCTCAAGCTGCACAGTAAATGCAAATGGCAAAGTCAATGTACCATTTATCTCCGAAGTTTGCTCCTCTCTGGAGTTATAATTCCCTAGGCCTTTCTGTCACTCTTTGAAGGCAAAATGTGTGATTGTGCTACAGAACCAACCCTCCATTGCACCTTGGATGTTTCCAGGTGCAAAGTGCCATGGGACACTCTATACCTGGCCAAGCTGCCATCCTCTACAGACACAAAATGAGATGCCCTCATGGGCTAAGTGGAGCTATAGCCTCAAAAGAAGAGGTGCTGACTGGAGTCTCCAGTCTGAAATTACCTGTGAAGTTTAATTTACCACCCTGTTGTATTTATCTCTGTTACATGATCCAAAAATAAAGTGTCAGTGGTTGCAATCACCTGAGAAAGACCAGAAGGACTGGGACCAAGGACTATACAAAGGAGTGGACTATGCAAAAAAAAAACCAAAACAAAATAAAACAAAACCAAGAACCCGTATCATTTGAGGTTAAGAGTTTCAGGGTTTTTAATCAAAATGTATGAAAAGCTACTGTACCAGTGTGTAGTAGGAATCTAAACCCCCAACTGAACTTGTGTGTCCAGGACCACAAAAGGCTATTGAAATCAAAGGGGTTCAGGCTCACAGACAGGTCTGCCCAGAGGGATTCAAATTAAAGATTAAGACCTCATATTTTAAGCTCACATCTCTCAGGAGAAAACTCCTTTTACTGAGGACCATAGCAGTGGTGTTTAGACCATGTTTTAGTGTCAGAGGTCATGTTCACTGTTTCACTTGTACTTCTTTCACTGGAGTATTTTTCCCTCAATTCCTGGCAGAGCAGAGATGAGAATGACAACTTACATTTTATTCTACACTGTAACATTACAAGACTTAGCAAAATCCTCTTATCTGTACTCTATCTGCCAGCACAATTTGGACAACTAAGACAGCTTTGACTGACCCCCTACTACACATTCCTTCCCTACACAGCCCCCTACACAACATTCCTTCAGGTTTCATGTTCTTTCTTTCTCCTCCACATTTAATTTTGCACAGATCCCTCTGGCTCTGCTGAGGCAGCCAGGGAGAGGCACTGTGGTCCAGCAGATGCAGGACGAGCTCCCACAAGAAGCTGTGCCCTTGGCTGAGACAGGGGTCTGCAAAAAAGCCAATGGCCCCAAGACAACAAACTGCTGGTAGCTTGAATTCCATTTCTATTCTTTCTGATTTCAGACTCTTTGAAACACCACAGGCCCAGCTGTCTTACCTACAGTAAGCCACTTTCATGTTTCTACATCCAGTTCTCGACAGGGTGCTGCATTGATTTATGAAGAGACAGTAAAAAAGACATCATCTCAAGCATTTACTGTGCTGAAGCATGGGGAATACCCATTATCTGTCCTCCAGCTCACACTGAATCAGTACCATGCTGGAGTAAACACACCTTTCCTTCTCATTTTTTGACTTGAACAAACAACAAGAAAAATGCCCATATTAAATATGTCATTTATTTTCTGCTAAAAGCAGAAATTAGAGCATCTGGACATTTTCATCCAGTATTTATTCCAAAGATTTCACCAATATCTAAAGAAGGGTGGAGGACTGAGTGCATGTTTCAAAGAGGAAAGTGTCATCCCCAGGAAAATGAACATGCCTACAAGTCCAGCATTTTTTTGGCTTAGATGTTCAGAAGCAACTAAGGATCTTTGACATTTGATTTCTGGAGTATGCTCAGTTGGAAACAGGTTAAAGGCCTTTGCTCCTTGGAGACTGGGTGATAAAATACAGCTCCTTTAACACATCTCCTCATCTGCACTGCATAAAGCAGCTCCTGCCCTTCCAAAAGCCTCGCTCTTGTGTCTCATGCAACACCACAAATTCCCAGTCACACCACAATCACACCCCTGCCTACAGATCTGAACCATGGGGTTGATATTTATGCCTACAGACCAATGCTGGACACCTTGGTGCTCTGCAGAGGGGAGCCCTGCAGCTCCCTGCCCTCCCAGCACACACACAGGACCTGCCCATCCCGGCTGCGTCTGCCTAATCTCTCTGGAAGCCAAATGAGCTGGTTAAAAACACTTATTCCAACTTCCCTACAGTTTTCCACAAAGCCTCCCAGAAGCTGTAATTCACCCTATAAACCCACTATAATAGAGGAGATCTCTAGCTGTAGGCAGCAGGTTGAGGCCCATAAATCCTGCCCCTGCAACACACACAGTAAATGAATCCATCAGGAAGCAGGCTGTGGAAAGTCAGTGGATATCACCCATAAAAAATCAGAGACAGCAGCAGAAAACCGATGGACCAATTACAAAAAGTGAAGAAAGAATAACTTCACAGCACTTCAAAGTGGGCTGCAGTTCATTTCAAGGAGAAAAATCTGAAAAAACAGAAGGGAAGAAAAAACACCCCCCAAAAAGCCTAAATGATTCACCCCTCTCCACTAAGTAGCATAGTGATTTAAATAAAGCTCTATAACCCATTACTGAAACTATTATTTCCTTGCAAAGTTGCATTGTGAGATGGGCCTAAAAGCCATCTGCTTGATTTTCCCTTCAGATCATTTATCAAAAGACATTTTTAATGTTTCAGCCTAACTCGTAAAGACTTTTGAGTTTCAGCCAATCGGCGAACCCAGCTGAGTAATAAGGTGTCAGTGCTATGCATAATCCTTCCTCATGCAAAAAAAAAAAAAAAAAATACCACACTTTTAAAGTTAATAGCAGCTGAAAATAGAGGAAGGAAATGAAAGTTTGGGAATTAAACCCTCGGGGCATCCCTACCGCTCTACCTACAGAGGAGGCATGGGCTGGATAACGATCATCTTATTGCTGTCAACATATGTACACTGAGGTCCGTCCCTGACAGGCTGTGCAAATCAGGCAAAACCCATTCCTCCCATTTAAGACTTCCACACAAGTACACAGGCACACTTTATACGCCTTCTGTTCAAATCAGAGAAGGCATAATTAAACTGAAGGAGCACGCAGAATATCTGGGAAATATTTTCTTGCTGTCAATTACTCTGGAAAGGCGGATGGAGGGCAAGCCTTGGGTAACTACAGTGTTGTGTTTTGCAGCCCACGGAGGCCCAGGTTGTCTGGACATCACACCTGGGTGCTGTTTAGCCATCTGACAAGCACCAGTACTTTCTTTCACTTCAATGGAACAGAACTTGAGCCCCCCAAATGATTAAACACGTCACACCAGGGCCCGATAATATGGATCAATAGAAGGATTAACCCGTGGCTGTTTTGCATTGCTTTCCATATGAGCCTCTCAAAGCAGATAAATAAATGTTTCATTGAGCCTTGCAGTGCCCACACAAAGCAAATAGGTATAATTAAACCAACGCAGGGCTCCATTACTGAGCTCAGATGCAAAGGGCACAGCAAAATGCACACTCGTGCAGAGTGAAAGGGGAGCACTGCAGATATTGCCACTCCTCCACTGATGAGCACCCTGCCCCAGCCAAAACATCAAGCTGACGTTGTGAGTGTGAGGGGAGAGACCTCTCACCACTCCTGCTGTCCAAAGACCATGCCTCTCCACATCCTTGCTGAGCACACAACAGCAACCACATGGTCAGTAGCCAGCAGAAAGAGGAAGTCATTTTATACCAGCATCAAAAGTCCCACCAGCTGCTTCCCTAGGATCACAAGTGAGATGCCTGTGACCAGGCTAACACTGCACATTCATCGACTAAATTGAGAGAAAGGTGTATCAGCCAGATAAAAAGTCCCTTCACTGTAGCTAATCACATTCTGCACTCAAACAGGGCCTTAAATCCCAAGCAGTTCTGAAGAATTCAGCAGAACTCACAAATAGCACGGAGGGCCAAAGTGACAGCATTTGTAACTTGGCAAAGCCAGAGTGACCCCAGAAGACCCAGAACAGTTTGTGCCACATCTGTGTACATTTATATAGGTGCAGGTGCATGCACAGACGTGGACAGCTGGGGTTGAGCAAGACACTGAAAGATGCAGCCACATTTTAAGATAAAAAGAGAAGGAAAAAACCCCCACAAAACCCCCATCCCCTCACAGGGATTTAGGGACACACTGCAAGAAGGAATCCGGCCACTGTGCCCGGCTCTCCGCTGCTCCTCAGAGCAGCACACTCAAAGCCTCATCTCCTTCCATCATCAGTGTTCTTGAAGCACCACTGCCATGCAACTATTCAGTTCCCACCTTGGAAAAAGGGTTTTAGCTGGAATATTTTCCTAAAAAAACCACTTCAGTGCCTGGGAAAGAACTGGCAAAAATGCCCTGTGATATTCTTTTTCAGCATGTGATTACTAGATTTCTCACTGGGTAGAGGCTCGTTAGGGTCTTGACCCTCTGAGATGGTTCAGCTGTCCAAGGACTTTGGCACCATGACTTTTTTTCATCTGGCTGATTGCTACTTAACATCAATGCTGGAGACTGTGGAGACTGTGTCATGTTTAGTTAAAGAAAAAAGATAAAATGTTTGAAGCTCTAATTTCAGCCTTTAAGGATGCCCTTTGGTATCCTTGCAGCATTGCAGGGATCCTAGTGTTCAAGGAAGATATTTCACTCCCTCTGACCTGGCAGTTAATTAATCTTTGAAGAAATCTACCCCCTCACACACTGAGGAAGACCCAGGAGTTGATGAGGACAATGCTTTGAAATCAGGGTTCTCCTGCTGGGTGAGGAAATGCAAATTATTCCCAGGTGATGGGTATAGGAATGAGACATAGGTTTTATATGATACCTGAGTTAAGGTAATGCTTTTTGGACAAAATATAAACCATTTATTTCATTCATCAATTACTTTTAGAGAGGGGGAGATTTGTGCCCATTAGATTAAAAAGAAACAAAAAAACATCATTTGATAAGAGCATGTGCAGCCCCACCACAGCAAGTCTTGCAGTCATCTTTGTACATTGAATAAAATATTGGCCTTTTATTAAGTCTATTACATTTCTTAATTTGTTTTAGACTGTGCTCACTTCTTTGTTATTGTTTTAAATTCACAAGGGATAATTTTAAACTAATCTTCTCATCTTTTGCAGCAAACCCTCATCAATAAGCACTGAAAGGATGATTAAAATATCACTCCATGTAGAACAAACTAAGTCAAAATTACTGTGGGGAGTAAATTACCCTAACAGAGATGTAATGTCAATGCCTTAATTTTATGAAAGATTTATTATTGGAAAGGAAAAAGAAAATATACTCTTAGAGCTGTAAGCAGGTCTTTGTCAAAACAGCTTTTTCAAACAGATAAATAGTATGGTTTGGTTTAATACTTCTTCATCCACAGTGAAAGGAAAACTCAATGGAGAAAAATGATAAGGGCCTTATCAACATGCCAGAGATGTAATGTCCAAGTGTCCATAGTGCCCGGATTTGTCTCTCCAGCCTGCAGGGGTGTGGTTGTACCAGCTCACTTCATCCTCCTACCTCACATGGAGTGCTTTGCCATCTCTGGAGCTGATGTGCCTGTCCAGGAGTGTCCCCATCCCTGCAGTCAGCCAAGCTCTCCCCGGGGCTCAGTCCCACCCTGTCCAGCAGGAGCTGCAGCATCCCGGGCTCGTCACGCTCACCCTGTGCTCATTCCCTGGCACGAGCCAGGACTGCCCCTGCTCAGCCATGAACAGGGCTGGCTTGTACACCAAGATTCTCACATTATTTTAATACTGGTTAAAAAGAGAGGGTAATGTGGTCCTAAAATATTCTGGCAACAAGGCTCTAAAGCTGAACAGTTCCTGGGCTCAGCTTCCATTATAATCCTTGCATTGTGTTCTAGCTCCAGCTACAAGCAACAGCCTGTAGAGCTTGGATTTTTCCTTCTTTGTTTCTTTTTTGTTGTTGTTGCTTTTCTTGTTGTGTATATCTTTTCATTCCCTCCCAGCACATGTTCATTTATTCTCTTGAAACCCTTCCAGGATTGCCTGCTTAGTTACTTATCTTTGATTTATTTATATGGAATCGGAGATACTCAGTTAGTATTCTTGTCAAACCAATTTTTGGAACTTGCTATATTAACCTATAATCCTTAGGGATATTTTTATTTCCTTAATCTCGATATGAATATTCGAATTCTGCAACTATTGCATCTTTTTTTTCTCAGGTAAATTCCTTAAGGATACCTCCCCCTGTTTTCACATTTCTTCCTTGTTCCAACTAGGTGGCAAAGAGGAGAATGACCACACTTAGCAGCCATTCACTGATACAAAATAACTTTGAAGTTTAGGATTCCGGTCTCTTTGAGTTAAATTGTTCTACCCATTCAAATCTGATACATCCTTCTTTATTCTGCTGCATTCAACATATATTTATAACAAGAGAAAGTCAAATGACCAATGTATTTCCAAATCCTGCCAGCTGCTGTGTTTGTAAACTGACCAAGTGCTAATTTAGCCCATCAAAGCAATTTCCAGCAGACCTTTCTTTTGCTGCTATACAGTCAAACAGATTTCTGTGATGGACAGCTGATAAACACCGAGGCCTGCACTGATTCAAACACTGTCAAATATCTATCATTGCAAATTATTCCATAGGATAAAAGCAAAAGGTAGGGCTGCCAAAAATTAAATTATTTTCTTCTGTTTAGATTTCCCACCTTTTCAGTTATTCAGTTACTCTACTGCAATTTCCTGGTGGTCAGCAGTGACTGTGGTCCTGCAGAAGCACAACAGGTACTCAGACAGGTTCTGTCTCCAACCAAATCACTGTACAAAAAGAACAGCACCTTGGATCAAGTACAGAGAGCTACTTCAAAAGCAGACCAGTTATGTATCACAGAGCAGATTCCCAGGAGAACCAGAAAGGGAGCCATGATGTCCAGGGCTTGTCTCAGCAGTGGGCTTACTCCTGTTCTTCCCCTCTTGTTCCACATGAACATCCCTTGCCTTGGAACCTTCCTGCTTTTGATATACTGAATTTTCCCACTCATCTCTGTGAAAAGAAGCACATAATTCATTTATTTATTCAACAGCGTCTGCTGCTTCTGCTGCAAAATTACCCTTTCCATTTTGCAGAATCCCCATTGCCTCATTCACTTCTTCATACACTTGAAATCCCTCTTATTTATTTTTACTTCTTTTCCAATTTTCATTTTGCCTTCTGTCTTTCTCCTCTTACGTCTCCTTTAACATTTTCCAGTTTTTCCTGCATTTTTTTCAGATCACCTCTAAGTCTGACTTTCATAATTCATTTGCTGCCCCTCTTCCCACTTGAAAGGCCCTGTTAGCTGCATTATTTTACTTTCACAGCTCTCATCCAAGCACAATGGCAAAACTCCTATTGATTCCAGTGGAAATGAGGCTCTTGGAGTATTTATGGCTTTGCACAACACACATGAGCCCTGGGCAGGGGCAGACAATGTAATTAAGCAATCCGGGATGACAGCCCGCGCCGCGCTGCCGATTAATAGGTGTGCAGCGTGTGTAATAAACGTGAGCCTCTGGCACACCTGAGGTGAGCATTAATCAGCCCTGTGGTACAACCTGAAAACTCTGATCATTATGAAATGCATAGTTAAAACATTAAAATGCCCTTTTTTAAGCGATAGAAATCATTAATCAGAGGAGAGATCTACTCCTGTGTCCAAGACTCCATCAGGCTGCAGTGACTTTCCATCACTGTTCCTCTTAATGCTGCAGAAATAAAGGTGGGACACAAGAAAAAGACAAAGTACAAGCTGCCTGCCCACTTAACCTGAGAAGAGGTCTGTCTGAACACATGGAGGGCTCACTTGTCCCATTACCATCCCCCTGAGGCATACAGGAGCTCCTGCCCTGTATCACCATTCAAAGAAAACATGGTCATGTCACCCACGAGGTGCTCTGGTCACACTGGGTCGCTCAGAGGAGCACTGAGTGTGACCACACTGCTGCTCAGGCACTGGCTGCACTCCTGTTTGCACGGGAGAGAACTGATAGCTGCTTTCAGAGTCAATCACCGTGGCTCTTAAATTCATTAAGCTGGGAACCACAACCCTGCTGAAACAGTATTGAGCCTGTTTTGCACTGAGGATTGTGTGAGGCACCTCACCACCCTTGGAAAACCCTCTGCTGACATCCCACTCACTCTTCCCCCACATAGCTCGGGGCTCACCTGCAGCCTCTGGAGCTTTTCTGACCAGACACCTTCAGATTCCCAATCTAATCTCATTTTCCTGTAGCCCTAGCCTCCCAGATGCCCTTTGATGGTCAGACCTCCTCCTGCCTGCACACGCTGCTGTGGCCATCTGCAGAGGTGGTGAGGAGGAGGGAATCCAATCACGGGTAATGGTGAGACTGCAGGTGCAGCAGCTGCCCCAGCAGCCTCTGCTGGGTGCTGCACTCTCTAGCACTCCAGGACAAACCTTCTCCCACCTTCCTTCTGTCTCCTACCAGAAAAGCTGCACTCAGGTGGAAAGAGAGGCTGAAACCCACTCCCCCACACTGGGGGCTGAGCTGTTCTCACTGGTGTCCCAGAAAACTCTGCTTTAAGTGATCAGATCTCCTCCTGTGAATCAGCTTTTGAGCAGTGAACGAGATAAAAAACAAGCAAGTAAGAACAGTAACATCAGAAACCAGTCAAGAAGCAGATCTCATTCAACAAAGACTGAAGTTTTCTGTTGTCCAGTGCTTTTCCCCAACACAGAGAACAATGCAAAAGACCCAGTCGTCCCAATTCCACACCTCACTAAATAACTTCTTTCCCTCCATTAGCACTGGGAAGGGCAGCTCGATGCTATGTTTGTTTTCCAGTTTAAGGCCCACGCCAACATGTTCCAAAAGTGTTGGCATTTTCATTTTGTTCAGCTTAATGGAGGGTGACTCAAACCTTAAGCTGTTTGATTTTGGAAAGCAAATCAAACATACAGTGCAGCAGAGGGTGAGGAATGCTACAGCTCCATACCAGAGACATATTTCAAAGCAAATTTCTTTGTTTCCTTTCCAGAACAACCCGGATCCCTGTTCAGTTCTGTTGTGTCCATACATTTCCTTTCTAAAGGGACCTACCACAAGTTCCAGACGTTCAATAGCTTCACATGCCTGCCATTTCTTTCTTTTTTTTCTTTTTATTTTTACTTTTGCATATCACTGATAACTTCCTTCCAACTCCCTCAAAGCTAAACTGGCACGAGTCTCTCTACCCTTTCCACACGTAAGCACAGCCAGAATGGCCACAGAGCACAGCAAGAGCTCTGAGCTCTCACACACACTGAGCTGCTCCTCCTCAGTGCTGCAAAAGGAGCACAGAACTTCCCTTGGCCCCTGAGGCCTTTTGCACATACAGCAGGTTTTTTACAAGCTGGGGACTGATGTATCCCACCCCATCAGTCCCTTTGCTGTATCATGCAGGTGCAAGGTAAGTTGCAGACAGTGATGATTTTTCTTTTTGGCAACAATTGGCTTTGCAGACCTGTAGCACAATTAACCAGGCTGGAACCCAGCAGAGATTTTGGGGTTTATAATTTTTTCCCCCCATCTGAAAACTGCAAAATGTTCTGGGGAAGCAGCTGAACATCAGAGGCAGGCACCAGACATTTTGTGAAGCTCTCTGCTTTCATCAGGAGGAGAAATATCTACAAGAGGAGTATATGCCTCAATTCTTCACTGTGAGGGTGGTGAAGCATTGGAACAGGTTGCCCAGAGAAGCTGTGGATGCCCCTGGGGGTGTTTAAAGCCAGGCTGGATGAGGCTTTGAGCACTAAACCACCTGATTTAGTGGAAGGTTCCCCTGCCTATGGCAGAGGTGTTGGAACTAGACGGTCTTTAAGGTCCTTTCTAACCCAAACCATTCTATGATTCTGTGAATCAGAAGCATTTGCTTCTCAGAGGTGAATCCAGCAATATAGAAGAGAATATAGTAGTGTGTTTCATACAAAACAAAACCAGAAAGAGCAGGTTTCAAGGGCTCAGCAGATCTTTCTAATTTCTAAATCACATAACCAGCTGGCAGCTCTGTAGTTGTGCATGAGGGGGCAAAACTTGAAGCAGTGTTCATGGGCAGCACGATGTTGAAACCTTCTCTGGAGACTGTGCTCTGGGCACGAAGGGAGCTGCACACCCAGGCACAGCCTGAGCTGCTGGTGCAAATCAGAGTTAACATTAACAGAGCCACAGGATGAATGCAAATCATCAGAGGCCTGTCATTCAAATGGCAGCTTGGGAGCAAATAAAGGCTAAGGCAAGGGACTAGCTAGAATTAGATCTAGGGAGGATTAAAGATGAAGCCCTACTGAAGAAGAAAATTTCTCAGTGTCTCTTTGTACACCCTTCACCCCTCTAATCTGAAATACTCAAGCCTATTTCAAAGTATTCAATTTTGGTCTTATTTAAAAAAAAAAAAACAAAACCTAAATGAATCACTCTTTTGGCTGTGACAGTCAGCTCTCCAGCTAGTAAGAAAATTTCAGAAGTTTTTGTAGTAAATAGCTTCCAGCAGAGAATGATTAGCATGAAGATTGATTGTGTGATTTGCCATAGTATATGGTAAATATTTTCTGCAACTAAAGAAGAAGAGCATGATCCTACTCTGTGGGAGGGCTGGCTTTAACTGCTCAGAACATCCCAGGGAAAAATAGGTGCTCTTAAAAAACTATAAAAGAAGCACTAAATAGTGTTTTCTCTTTCCGCCGCAGAAGGTCGGGATGACCTCGCACTGCTGCGGTAACATTTTTAACTTGGAGGATGATAATTACAGGTACATTTACACCTTCAGGGCTGAGAGAAAATACCACACTTGGTTTTAACCAGCCCTTCAGCACCAAGAAGTTGTGTGTGGCCGCCGGTGTCTTTCACTGGGAGCAGCAGACCTGTGGCAGTGGTGAAGGCAGCTCTGACCTGAGCTCTCAGCACTGGGTTGTGCTTCCACATTCACCAGAGCTACAAGAGGGCTATGTTATTAAAAAAGCAGACATCCTCAAATGCACAGTAAACTCTTAACAGTGCCCCACATCCTATTCCTCACCTCTTTGCACCAAAATGATAAAAAGCCTGCCTTCTACCTACCAAATACACAACTAGACACCCCCATCATTGTGTCTGCTCAGCCTGCTTGCTTTAATGAAAATATATTCTAGAGAGGAGGCTCCCACACTGTCACTCAGAACAAATATGCAAAATTAATAGCTTATTTCAAGATCTTTGCAGACACAATCCCATTTTCTGTGATGGAAAGAGCCTATTTTGGAGGAAAGCGAGCAATGCGCTTGCCTGGGGCTTCAGGAAAATGTGCAAACCCTCCAGAGTATCCTTGAGAGAAGGAAAGGACCCATCTGTCTCAGGTCTCCACTTCTCACAGTGCACAAATAACACTTCTAGAAGCAGCCTCGAATCATCAGAGCTGCTTTACTGCATCACTCACACTGCAGCACTGCTGAGGAGAGAAGTGGGGCAAGGCTGAACCTTCTTAACTAAACACCTTCAGAGCAGGGAAAAAAGTTGTGACAAAGGAGTCCTTTAACTTCTCCTCCATCTCTTTCATATTCAAAAGGGAAGGGAAGGGGGGTGCTCAGACTTGGGAGGGGAGAGATGGGTTGTGGGCAGATGCTGGAATTTCAGACAGTTGTTTGGCAGCAGGTAGCTTTTTGTAAAATGCTCCATGACTCAGTCTCATCTAAGGCTTTGCAAGCAGAGGAGAGGCTCAAGAACACTTCAGTCATTACTTCAGATTCCCTGACTTTCAGACCGATGCACATGCTCAAAACTGCAACAAAAATATTACAGTCAGTGCTGCAG
This sequence comes from Rhipidura dahli, assembly GCA_013399225.1. Lineage (NCBI taxonomy): Eukaryota > Metazoa > Chordata > Aves > Passeriformes > Rhipiduridae > Rhipidura > Rhipidura dahli. The sequence continues at coordinate 247,498 of VXAC01002371.1, read as the reverse complement.
AGACCCTGTGGGGGATACTAAGGATGATTTCCCTGTCTGGTTTTTCATTTCACTTACCCTTCTACAGCTGGTAGTATCTATACACTAACATTATTCTCCTTTCTGCTTTAATTTGGGCTTGGAGCTGCCTTAAACTGATTTTATGCTTACTTAAGAAGCTGTGTTACTTCCAGCAAGAGATGGCTTTTACTGAGAGCATTTCCCCCAACGACTTTTTAATCTTCCTACCCTTGACCTTTCAGTTCAAAATATTAAACAAATCACAAGCTATTACTTGTACTTATTAGGCCATTAAAAGCCAAACCCACCTTTTCCCAAAAGCTACGTAGGAAAAGGGGAGCCCAAAGCAAGAAGGTCTAGATAATTATAGTACTAAAGACCAAACATATGTGAATTATTCTTGTGACATTTTCCATTCTTGTTGCCATCCTCATAATGAAAATGAGGTGCCAGAAGCTTCATTCCCCATACCCAAACTTTATGTGATTTCAGTTATGTGCTACATTACTTGGAGGTTTTTCAATATTTGGAAGCTGGGCCAGCTAACCATTCTCCTAAATTTCTGACTACAGGCTTAACAACCCGTGGAGAGGAATACATTTTAAGACCCAAGTCCTCAGCCTATATAAATGCACAGATATGGAAAATCTTATGCCAAAGCTCTTCTGTGCACTGTGCCCACTGAAAGGCAGCACACAGAGAAATGCAACAGGTCAAAGATCTAGAAAGAATTTTTAGTGGAACAGAATTTTTCAGGAAAAATAAAAACCAACAACAAACAAACAAACAAACAAACAAAACACCAAAAAAAACCCTACACAAACTTCCAGGAGCAAGAGGTTTAAGAACAGCTGCAAGATTTGGCAGTGTTGATGGTATTTTAGATTAAGTAGCTATTACAGAAAAGGACATTTTATGGCAATAGATATCACAGTGGTTTCCTTCTCTTTCTTCCAGCGACGACATTTCAGGCAAAATTCCATTCATTTACTTGGTCATCATAATTTTTTTAAGTTCAAGTGGTCTGTGGAGTATGTGAAAGGGAGTCGTACATCAGTGTACTATGACAAATACTTCCATGTGCCAAATAGCAGCATTTATTCACCTGCTTCTGTTCAACCCAACTCTTACATGAGGAGCTGCAGCACATTAACTTGAAATGCTGAATTTTGAGCTGCTGTCCAAGAGGGCAAAAATCTCATAGTTCTGAGGAAGTGAGAGATGTTCAGGTGCAAGCCAATATATATTAAAGAGCATGACTTCCAGGTGAAGAATCAAAAGAAGGTGATAATAAAAGGTATATTTGAGTGAGGCCTTTGCTAGTATTTTAATTTGCAGTGGAGGAACCATAGACCTTCCCAGAGCTCCTGCAACAGCCTGAGGTGGTGAAGAACAGGTGCCTGGGTGTTTCACTCTTCCCTGGAAGAGGAAGGTCAGTTTGTGTCCTGCTAAGGGCTTATGTTACAGCAAGGCAGTGGGAGGCATGGTTCTCAGCCCAGCAAAAGGTTTGTGAGGTTTGGTGTTATTGCTTGTGTTATTACTGCCTGTGCCTGCACAAAGGCATTAACAGACAAGGAAAGGGCTGGGATGCTCACAGGCAGGGAGCTTCCAAGTGGCACTTTCACCCCACCCTCGAGTGTCTGCAACCCACTCTTCTCAGCAGACCTCTTCACACATAGAGGTTACCAAGTATTACAGCCAACTCCCTGTAACAAGGTGAGGGTGCTGAACATTTTGCTTCTAAAGCAGCAAACTCGATGTGGCTTTCACACCGCTCAGCTGAGCACACATTACAGTGCTGTCGTGGTCTCTGTTAACAATCACAAAGAGATATCAGACATTTCCTAAGAATCAGGTTACAAAAATGTAGCTGAGAGACATGCAAGGACATAAAAATTCCAATGAGATAAAAGCATCCCTGTTTACATAGCAATTCTGCTTCATTAGACTCAATGTTGCTTCATTATATTCAATGCCATTTAGTTTTGATGTTCATTTCAAGGCTGCTTGTTTATACTGAGGCAGAGAGGGGGAAAAACAGTAAAAACTCTGGGCTGAATACAACACTGAAATGGATTTTAATATGCAATAAAATGTATATATCATGTTCTTGTTAAGATAGCATTACTATTTGCTTACATATGTTACTGTACAAACTGTATCCTAAAAATTAAATTTGCCTTCACTAAATCCCATAAGCAGAGAAACTCCTGATTGAAACAGCTCAGTAACTATTCAGAACAGAGATATCTTTCTCACCTATTTATGCTTATTTTCTGCTTGGTGACATCCCCTCCTATTCAGGGCTTTAAAGAAACTTTTTTTTTTTTCCTCAGGGATGAATTTCACTTGTTAGTATTGATGCATACATCCATCTGGAGTTTCTTTCCAGTGGCAAAAATCCAAGGGACATGGGCTGGTATCTTTGAGGCAGAACAGACCACTTGCCACACTGTAAAATTGCCTACTTTCCTAAAATGCTTTTTACCAAATTTCTTATATGCAGCAGCTCAAACCCACTAAGGGCTTAATTTTTCATTTTATTGTATGCTATTTTGCACATCTTGCTATAGGGTTTCCCTGAAAGTGCATAAACTCATTTTAATTGTTCCCAGTGCTGACTCCCATTTAATTAAACAGTAGTACTCTAGCAAGATTTATTATACAGAAACCGAGACTTTTTTAAAGCTGTAACGGAACATATAATAGATGTGTCACACTTTAAAAGCCTAATTAAATCTATTGTTTCTCTGTGTCCCCAGCATGTCTCTCTCAAGTGTAGGATATAATTTTAAATGGCTGAGATGTTTATTTCCATGATCATATGAGCAGGATCCACACTTGGGGTGGTTGCTCCTGGCAAAGTGAATGGAGCAGTCAGTGACAGTATGGGTGGTGTGGGGCACTGAATATAACTTGGATAAGTGAAAAGAGTGAGAACCAGAGGACATGTTTTGCCCTTTGTAGGTTTTATCTGATGTCCTTGGATGGCAAAGGGTGCTGAGTCAGGCTCAGGGAGGCAGGTGGGAACCCAGTCCCATTCCCTCCCAATGTGCACAGCTTTCTGCCCTCCTACACCCCCAAACTGAGCCTGAACCCCGTGGAGACGAACAGGGGGAGCTGGACGACCAGGAAGCCTTCCCAGCTCACCAAGGAGCCTTTACAAGACGAACCAACTCATCACTGGGGTGGTGCAGGGGCTGGGCTTTACCTGCCGGCAGGCGGGGAGCAGAGGCGGCTCTGAAACCAGCCCGGAGGACAGGGAAGGGTGCAAGCAGCCGCTGCCAGCGGGGCAGCAAAGCAGCCACGGACACGCTTTCCTTCAGGGATGCCGCCCGGGACAGGCCGTGCTGAACGGCCCCTTCCTCGGGGATGTGCCTCATAAATAAAAGCCAAATAATTTGTCTGGAGCTGGCTGGGACAGCAGCTTTGCATGAGCTTCTCCTCTGGTGTTGGGTTTAACCACCTCCCATGCCAGCTCGCCGACGGTAAAAGGAAAAAAAATACAGTGATTATTGGGACAGAGCCGGGTAGGATTTTTTTCCAAAGCGCCCAGCATGAAGGGGACTCCGCTCCCAAAATGGAAGCTCCCAGCGCTTGCAGGAGCAATTCGGCTACAGCCTGCCTTTCTAAGAGAAATCCCCCCTTATCTGCAATCTCGGAACAGAAGAGATGTGCAGCATTTCAGAGACAGGCTGAGCTCCAGCCGAGGGAGGATTGGAGCCCCTGAGGCCACACTCGGCTGCCCCGGCGGTGTTGGAGCAGCGGAGCAGAAGCCGGGGCTCGCCTCGGAGCTGCTCCTGCCGCCAGCGGAACCGCTGCGCCCCATCCCTTCTGCACACTTTATACAAGCACAGCTCATTTCCAAGGCAATCAAATACAGCCAGCCCCTAAAAATGAGAGTAATAACAGGCACCAAGGGAGGCAAATTCCCTTAGAGATCATTGGAGATTATCTTAGAGAAGAAAATTCGGTACATGCTCAACATAAGATGTAATAACTCCTGAGAAACATCCTTTAATGGAGAATGAGAAGCACAGTGGTTATTTAGTCTTTGGCATCTATAACCTCTTATAGTGAAGAATACATTGTAATTATTTAGTCTTAAATAAGTAATCACTTTTTTCCTGCTTTAATATTCTGAAAATAATTATATTACTTGAGGGTCATTAACTGTTTCCAGCAGAATAACCAGCTTTATTTAATTAGCTGGATGAAGCTTTTTAGTTACTTATTTTCTTTCCATCACTGATTAAACATTAGTTTCAGAAGATTAGCAGCCATTTTCTTCCAGTCAGTATGCTCTCTAGTTTATAATCTTTCCATGGGAGAAAAAAAAACGTACAGTAAATCAAACTGAAATGCTGTGCTTACTTAGAAAAGACATCAGTGAAAAATAAGGCTTGCTGAACTCTTTCATCCACTATCACATCCTTAGCGGTGGAAATGGTAAAATGTTCAAAATCAAAATGAATACCACTTGTAAGGGACCAGATTTTCTTGCTACACCTTTGTTACTGATCCTGTTACTGTTAGTCCTCTGGTTATCCTCAAAGGAACACTGGCATGACATGAGCATAAACCTGATTTAATACACCAGCAGTGAATTCCACTCACCTAGATTTGATACCAAAGCACATCACTTCACAGATTGAAATATGAACCGTTGCTCTCCCAATCCAATTCCAGCACGTTATGGGCATCAAACATTCAGGATTTATTCTTTTCCTTAAATCTGACTTAAGGCAACTCCTACAGCAGTCAGTTCTACGTGTTTTCTGTGGAAGTGGTGAGTCAAGCATGCCCCTGCATGCTTCAGCTGACCAAAAAGGACAAAATAAATAAGTGTGCACATATGAGACCTTTTTGGCAAAGTACAACTCCTTGTATGCTACCCTGGAAGAAAAGGGCAGGGGGGAGGAGAATGGTGAAAGTAAGGAAGAAAGCATCTTGGAAACAGCTGCTTTAGCAAAAGCACCATCCAGGCAGCAAACAGCCCTGCCATCCTCCAGCCTGCCAAGTGCCTGCATCCTCTTGCCCTGCCAAGAGAGGAGGGTTGCAGGCTGTGGTCCTTGGGCAGGACCTGGGCTACCGGGAATCCAGCAGAGGCTTGGGAGGTGAGGAATATTTTCATCAACAATTCACATTCCTATGCAGAGGACCAGTCACTGCAGAAATCATAAGCCACCTTCTCTTGTTGAACACAACCTGAACTCCTCAGTGACAAAGATCTGGACCACCAAAACCAAACGATCGGGGGATGGCAACATAACTTTTATTGCATTAAGAGAATCAGCAGCTTTGCAGAAACAAGATCCAACAACATCAGCTGTCTACTACTGTCTTATCTTTTTAAAATTTTAGCAAACAGAACCTCCACATCTACAAAGCAGACAAATACAAGGATTAAATTTTATATCCCTCCTTTCCGTAGGGAAAGAAATATTGTCTCAGCTTGCTTAGACTGTTAATTTTCGTGCCCTTCACAAACTGTGTTAGTCTGCAGCAGCAAAGCCAGAGCTTTCCCACTGTCCCTGCAGCACATTCTCCTGGAAGTAAGCACAGCCAAGCAAATGCATGACTGCAGACTTCAAAAAGTGCACTGCTTTGGTCATGCCGTGGGTTTCAGGTAGTGGGTGTTAGCAGGAGGGTCAGGATTGGTATATGAATCTTTAGTGAGGACATAAATCTATCTATTTCATCATGAATAACAGACATTTGAAATGCAAACGCAATTTGTTTTACCTGAAACTTAAAAACTTCTATAGATTGTAATATTTAATTATTAGTCACTGTTACCCTTCCTGTGCTCAAGGCCTTTTTTTGTCAGGATCATACAAACACAGCCCTAAACTCTAAGTTATGTCAAAGATCTCTTTACATTTGCCATCCTAAAACAACTTTACTGCAATCTGAAGTTTCAGGAGGAATTCAGTCTAAATATTCCTGCATGGCATGTGCAATGGATGTCCACATAAGGACCCCTGCAGCAGAGGGAATGGTGCCCTATACATGACTGACAGGAAGATTTTGGGAAGAGCCTTCTGTTTATTTGCACAAAGTCAATACCCAGCCAGCCAGCCGTCAGAATTCAGACACCATTTAACACTATTTTCAATACAGTTTATTACAGGATCTATTTGAACATTACATACATTTTCACAGTGGGTAAAATCTGCCCAGAACTCAATAAAACAAGCTCATCTATTGTCTGGGTGTTGCAGAAGAAAGATGAAAGTGAGATAGAGAAATGGTTTGCTTTCTTTTCAGGCAAGTGATGGGGTCACGAAGCAAAGAAAGATTTCAGGCTCTCATTTCCTCCCTGCATAAGCTGTTACTAAGTTAGAGAAAGTCTCTTCACAAAAGAAGGACTTGATATGTGCTTGTAAAAAGGATGAGGGAAAACTGATAGCAGGTGGTACTTTGGTTCCCATATTCCCAGAGCAAGATCGAAGTTGGAGGATCACAAATTCAGCAAAGCAAAGTTTCTCCTTTAAACAGAAAACAGCTTGGCAGGCTATTAACCTTCCCAGCAAGAGCAATAGTATTGGGCTAATTTAATTGTTTATTAGTAAAATTCTTCAGTGCGAAATAGTAAAAACACAAATTCTTCAGGATTAAAGGACAAAAAGCTGGGGTTCTTTAAAATCTTATGTTAAGCATGTTATTCCATTTCCTTGTCCCTCAAAATCTGGCTTGCAACAAAACTGGAGGATGAAGCCAACAGCTCTGAATCAGATACAGCACCCATTTCAGACACCAACTTTGTTGGCTCCAGCGAGTCCCTCTGGGCCACCACAATAAATTTGCACCTGCTGCAGTTCAGCCACTCTGTAAGGGGAGCTCCTCATTGAGCAAAGGGACTCCTGTTTAAGGAGGACAACTAGGATCTTGATCCTGCACTAACTGGCAAAGACTGTAGCTCCACAGACTTCCAAAAATTTCAAACTTGTGGCTTTGACAGCCATTTCACAGATGCTTCTTCCCTCCAGCTCCGAGCCTCTCTGCTGGCTCTGTCCTGCTTTTCAGTTCTTTGTTGGCATCTCACAGCTCTGAAATCTACCACTTGCTTTACATTTTCTAGTCCATGCTCATAGCCAGCAACTGTGGTTGTTGCTGCTCCTTTTCAACTTCGTGTTGTCATCTTGATTGACTAAATAGCAAATCTTTCAACAGCTGATGTGTTTTTCAACTCACCAGCTACAAAATAAGCATCTAATGCTCAAGGTCGCAGACAGGAGTTGGGAGAGCAGGAAAAAAGCAACCCCTAAAAGCCAAATAATAGAAAAGAAAATTAAAAATCCTGACATTTACTCTTTTTCATGGTGGAGCAGTTTGCAGGAAAGCTATGTGTGATTTTTAACTGCTTGGGACTATCAGAACACACACTTCTCAGTCTGTAGATGGGTGGCAGGTTTTGGCAGCACAAAAAGCCATTACAATAAGTTCCCCTTCACTGTCCACCCAAACATAACCCCCCACTGGGGACAGGTCATCTGGAAATGTATAAAATAGCTCGCCACTAAGACCAGTTTTCATCTTCTCTTTTAAATAATCGATAAAAATTGTTTTCCAACAATTTGCACCCTGCAAGAGGATTTCATTGCATCTTGATAATTTAGAATTTTCTTTCCCTGCTGTCTGCAGTTAAGGACTTTTTTTTATCTGTTCCATCTGTGAAGTGCAATGAATTTCTGATAGACTTTATAGTGACTGTCCTTACAGTTTAAATCTTCCCAGAGAACTTGTTTACCTGTGCTTACTAACCAGGCTGTGGTGCAATAAATCATTTAAATGGACTCACAATTTGGCTGTAAAACATCAAGGGATGCTGACCAAGAACACTACTACATTATAAGCAGAAAGCTCGTGTTATAAACATTGTTCTCATGCATTATACACAGTGTAAGGTTAGATATTTTATGCAGTAATGGAGGCAATAGAGGAGGTTTTTTCTAATAACATTGTCTGTGTACAGAAGCATCCTGAATACGACAACATCTTGAACCTCACAGTGGGCCTGATTCTGTCCTGAATTAAGCTGTTTTCACTATGATTCCTTTCAGTTTTTGCTGGAACACGTAAATCTGAATAGCCCTTGAGAGCTGCATACATGTGTGTGCATGTGGGTGATATCGTGGCAGCACTTGGACAATATTACAAACTTGATACCTTTCCATGGAGCAAGGTTACCACACATGGTACCCCTCCAGGGCTCCCTGGACATAGAGAAATGGGTGGGACTTGTGAATGATGTATGAAAGCCATACTATTTTATTCCAGCAGGACCTAGAACATCCAGGCAGAGGCCAGGGCATCATCATGGCAGCTGCTTTAAAATCATAACATAAAACCACCCCTGAAGTTGATGGCACGAAGGAAGAGGTATTGCCATCATTTGATGGAGAGGAAGAATTCAGCTGACAGACTCAAAGATGACCACACAGAAGCATCTGGCAGAGCCACACGATGTGCCCACACAATCTGGGTCATCTGCCTTCACACCAGGATGTGCCTCCCTGTACTGATTGAGCTCCGAGTCACTCTTCACTTACATAAAAAACCACAGCAAACACAAACATCAGTTCCTGAAGCATCCCATGAATGCACTCACATTACCCAGGAAGATAGAGCCTAAAGGGTCCCCCAAAGGGACCAAGAAGTAGATCTGTGTGATGTGAATGTGACCAGAGCCCTGCTAAGTTACAGAGATGACAGAGCTGCACAACATTAGTGCTCAGCCCAGAAAACCCAGGTTTATGCAGTTTAACTACTGGCAGCCTGGGATCGTAGAGAGTTTTGTGGAATTAAGGCTGCTATCCTGTAGGGAAGGCCCCCTGAGATATCAGGATGACTGGCAGCACACTGTGATACTGTGCAGGAAGGGTTTCTCAGCTTAGTTAAATTTAGCCTTTTTCTTGTGGCTATCAACACTTTACCAGCCAAAACAGAGATAGGATTTTAAGCCACAGGCATTGCAAAACTTCATCTTAAGGAGTCAAAGGAGAACATTAGGTCAAAATGATCCGAACCAAAATCTAATGGTATGAAGGAAGGAGAGCAAAACAGAAAGGAAAACAGAAAATTCATACCACACACATCTTCAGACACTGGGAAGGAGAGAGCCATGAAGGGATGAGACCCAGCCAGTGAGGTGTAAAGGAGACGTGATGAGGAGATGCAGTGGGACATGGAACAGGTAGTTTTGCACTTCCCATCTGTTTCTCTGTTGCCAACAATCACCATGTGTGTGTCACCACAAGCTTGCTGTTACCCTTCTGCTGCAAGTTTCCACAGCACCTTCCAAAGCAAAAAAGATCACATAAATTTTCTTTGGCCAGGTAGGTAAAGCTTACTTCAGACTTCATGGTGAAGTGGATGAAGGAAGCTCACATGACTTACACTGACTTAGGGTCCACTTACTGGAGTCAGCTTACACTGACTCCTGTACATTGGCCACAACAGTCAGCTGGCCCAAACTGGGATGTTTATCAGACCCAGAAGGGATATTTGCCATCCCCCAACATTGTCTTTGTTCTTTATAAGCTCTGCAGATACTCCAACCTGAGAAAGAATCTGAGAGAACTCAAACAGAAAAGCAGCTCTTCTTGATGAGCAAAAGTTGATTTGATTTATACTTCTTCCACCTAATTGATAGACAAAGCATAAGAGTGTGCTAATGTGGGGTCAGAGGATGATTCTCTGGGTCAAATTCTGCTCCCAGCTGTATGAAAACAAATTTGTACATCCATTTAATTGGTATTTACATGAGTGTAACCAAGTGAAGAAATTGTCTAGTCTGCTCTGATCTGACTCTCACCCTATGAAAATTCAAAGCACATAAAAAACACCTATTTAAATAGGCCATTTTATGCAATGGAACTTGCAACCTCTGTGTCCTTACAAGTCGGCAGTACCATCTCTAAGACCCCCCACCACTTTATTTTTAAGCATGCACTTCCATGCTTTGTTCAATAAACCCCTTATCTTAAAGGGGAATTTCCTATACATCCATGAAAGCCTCTACATGGTCCTCCTTGCAACCCCATCCCAAAGTTTTGCTGCAAAGCTGGCAGAACAAACAAAAAGAAAAAAAAAAAAAAAAAAAAAAAAAAAACCCGAAATAAAAAAATCACAGCAGCAATGAAGCTTCTGGCAAACCAAGGTCCCTGCTGCCCATGCACACAAACCATCTCCTGCACCCATTAGTTCCTGTCCACACTTCCCTGAGCTCACCGAGATCTGTTTGTACAGCACTTGGGTACGTCAGGTCCGTGGCCCATACTGAGTGTTCCCGGGCACAAGTGTAACTCAGACCACAAAGAAATCATTATCAAATCACAGGGAAGCTAAAAGGAGCAGCTTTTCACCCACTTCCAGCAGACAAGAGGGAACTCGAGCTTTCTTAACTTCTGCTTGTACAATTAACACTCCTTCGTTTCACTTTATCATCATGGGGCACTTTCCTATTTGAAATTGTTTATTAACCTGAACCAATTTTTTTGCTATGTATTTACATTTAATCATCCAGCAAGCCAGATTATCTTGAGTACTAATAATAATCAACACATTACCAGCATCACTTCAGTTTTAAGCCTTATGACTAAACATTGCAAATTAATTCCGAGTTAATCAGTTTCATTAGTTATGCAAATATGTCTTTGGCTTAAAGCATTAAATCAGATTTAATTTGCTAAGACAATATTCATTGGGAGTTTATGCAATCCATTCTTGCTTTCCATTAATTAAGGCACATTACACTGTGGGGTCTCTGTGCAAAAAAAGAAAAAATCTGAAAAAACAAAACTGTAAAACTTGTGCCTTCATTTGCAACTTTTGTGTTATGACAAGATCTGAAAACAAAAAGAAAAAAATCAAGTCGAGGAGAACAAAAAAAAAAGAAAAATCACAACTTCCTTGTAGCATAAAATACAATGGATTTAAATGCATTTATACTTATATACATCATAAATCTTGTCTCAAGATCACTGTGTTGGGTTTTTCTTACTACAAGAGTGGTAACACGACATCATGGGTTATAGGAGTGATCTCACATGTGCTTTAACTCTTAAGTATCTCAGTGGAAAGTGTGGAGCAAACTCACTGAGAGCTGAGGATGCTAAGGTAGAGAATTACAGAATATGCAGAGGCACAGACCCAGGAGAGTTTGTGAGCAGCTAGCACTGTAGATAAACAGAGTTGGTTGATCCTTTTATTTATTCAGGCAAGTTTCCTTTGCACAGTGGATGTTTCTCCTGTGCAGAAACACAAATATCAATGTTGTTGAGTAGGGATTTAACTACCTGGCCCACTGGGCAGCAAATTATTAGAGATATCTAAACACCAGGTTCTTTAAACTAAAAACAAGCTGGGAAATTGAGGACGTGAGAGCCAGATGAGTCAATGGGCTACTCTGGAGACTTGAATGGGCTGCAGCAGATCCAGCTGTGAATGTTGCAGCACATCTGGACCTGCAGGTGCAGAGCTGAGCACCCAAAGTACCAGTTCACACAGAAATCACTCTTTACCCCTGTAAAAGAAGGAAAGGCCAGTGATTAAAATGTTACTTGGACTTCCCATGTGCCATTGGTGAGTGACTTGGCTTCTTAACAAAACTTTCAATATTGCTGGCCGGTGAAGAGGGATGCTTGAAGGACTGGAAGTGCTAAATGTAAAAGCACTATGTAAATGTTTGCTATTGTTTTCCCATCTATTTAGGTATTGATGATGTTGGATTTATCCCAATGGCATTGTGGAAATAGTAGGTCCACACTGAGAAGTTTTGCTTTCCGGAACACTTTGATGTTTGAGCTACGGAAATGGAATCCCTTCTCAGTCTTGTGAGTGCTGATTTGAACGGCAGCAGGGTGACAGGGAATGGTGCAAGCTATTGGTAGTTATTTGCATTTTCCATCACATCTTCATGTTTCTGCCCTGTGCATTTCTCACTCTTTGAAATGTTAAACTTATCTAAAGGCTGGCCCCAAGCCACACAGAGTATGTACATTTGTGCACAGCTTTAGTGCTAACGGGGAAAGAAAGAGCAGGGGTAATTAAGGATTGAACTTAGAGCTAATTTTCATTTGGATGGACTATAACTGTTATGGGGTTTCAAAAGATTTTTCTGTTTCCAATACATCTTGGCCTGATACCAAGTGCTTTTGATTTCAGTGACAATGAGCTGTGCCTCTCAACACTCCTTGCTCAGTCAGACCATGACTGGAAGCATGAGGAGTTCCACGCTCCAGTCATCCTACAGATCTGGCCATACTGCCCTCTGCAATGACTTGTCATCCACACTAACAATGCTCTTCCATGAAAGGGTCCTTAGGGAAATGGAGCTGGTTGAGTCCACCTAATTTGAGAGGTGACAGAGGGATTTTCTCTTTGCACCTTTGTTGTGTGGAGCAAGTGAAATAATGCCACATTTGAGCCGCCTGTGCCGAGGTGCTGCTCTCCCATGACATCCCAAGCCAGGGACAGAGGGGACAGGAGAGTCTCAGACCTATCCTCCTCTCCCAAGCAGCTTGTGCTTTTCTTCTGGAACACAATTTCTGAATCAAGACTGAGCCTTTCCAAACCAGTGAAAACTTCCTGCTGTTCTTTTCCATTCTGCAAGCCGTTTCTCACAAGCCATCTGCCTCGACTTTGGCATGAAGACAATCTGGTTAGATCCAGGTTGGCACCAAGCCGGCTGATTAAACCACTGTTCTCTCAAAAAAGTGTCTGCTCAAAAGGCAGTTTCCTGGACCATCCATAATTCAGGTTTCTTTTACGCACCTAAATGGCATCAGTTATCATACAGAAGTAAAGTCACATCTAAAGCCTGATGTGCGACTACACCCTGGGACAAATTCCACCCTGTCACAGCTACACGAGCTTGGAGCAACTGAACGTAGACAAATGGACTGGGTTATAAAAGTTGGGTCTGACTGCTTCATGTGGGAAGATAGAGGATGGGATATACACCTGTCTCCCATGGCAGCTTCAGCAAGTATTTACTTCTTTAGCAGACCCTTGCAGAACAGGAGCTGTTACTCCATGGATCCACGGGTAGCTGTACCCACACCGTTCATCCCCTGCACAGTGGGATTAATTCATGCAACTGACTTCAGCCTATGAGTGTGCTCAACTCACTTTTCAGGAGATTGCTCACACCCATGCAATTTCAATAACTGAAAGGCATCCCAGACATCAGGGACAAATTTTTAAAAAAAGCAAATAACTTCTTGTTGTTACAGTACCTCACTCTTTGCACATGCTCACAAATTTTAAAAGTATAGAATAAAAAATCACTCATCTCCTTTAGTTTTTATTCATTACAAATTAAAAAGTTGGCTTTTATTTTCATTCTGAGCCCCTTACTGCCTCTAGCAGAATACAAATATGTACACAGTTTTCATGGATACACAAGGAGTGTTGATGCTCCCTCCGTCTCTTAGGTTCTGGTAATCAATTATATATTTATTTAATAAAGATCAAAGCAACAAAACTTTTTTTTAAAGAGAATATTTGATTTTCTTTTTTAGGTTTCCCAGTTGCTCATCCAAACAAGACGCACATCAAAAAGTAATGAGGAAAGGTGTGAAAAGGGACTATCTTGACCTCTACATTTTTCACAACCAAGAGATGTGCTGAACAAATTTCATCTGTGGAGCTGCATCAATTACATATCAACTCACAAGAAGTGCACCCTGTTCCAATTTATTTGAACCCAAAGCAGCTGAAGTGGAGGCTGAAAGCAACTGACATCCCACACTGATACAACCTGGCCCCATTCTCAGCAGCTACACCAACGAGTGCCCTCATGACAGCAAAGAAACATTAGGATCCTGTGGCCAGCCTGTCCCTGGGAAAGGAACATAGCCCACTGAGAAAGAAGAGAAAAATGAAAATAGGGGAAGCTCCACAAAAAATCTTTCTGATGTTCATCCCACCCATATTCTCCTGCTTCGTTTCATCTGGAAAACACTCTCCTCTGGCAGCCATTCACACAATCCCACACTTAACTCTAAGCCAAAAGGAACAAGGTGGAGACAGGAGAGTTGAGCCAAAGGGTGCTTGCTGTGTGATCTGGGCATGCAACAACTGCTGGCTGCCTAAGCCAGAGCTCTTTCCAGCTCCCCTTCACACACAGGGTTCATCTGTGCTCGGGGCAGCAAGGCAGGGCAGCATCACCCCTACAGCTGGCAAAGCCTTTGGCTTCTTGGGCTGGCGTGGGCAGGTAGGAGAGTGGGAGCAGAGCAAACTAGCACTGAAAGCAGTAGGAAAGGATGCTGTGTGGCAGCTGGAAATCTGGAGGAAAAAACCAAGTCCCCTACATGCTGGAGTCTGAGGGTAGCAGTGCCTGCTGGCCAGGCAGTGAATGTACAGGGAGAGCCCCACCGGCCTCAGGGACCTGCTGCTCTGGGCTCCTTGGGCTGGCAGGGCCAGGGCAGCAGCAGTGGGACTGGAGAAAGCTGAAGAGTGCCAAGGCTTGCTCTGCTGGCCCAAATGTCTTTGGAGGGAACAGGAGCTCCTACAACCCAGAGGAGGCCAAGGGACGGGATCTGAAGCACATCAGGGAATGCGCAGCTGAGACGTTGTACATGGGAGAACACAGCTCAAAAGGGGCAGTGGGATATCCCAAATTGCCACATAAAAGTAGACAATGACTCCAAATCCGAACAAATAAATAATCAGAAACACTGCACTACAACATCATCTGCAGCCCTTCCCACTTCATGGGGCTATGGTGATGTGAGCCACCACCTGAGAACTCGCTTTTAGTCTCCTTTGGCTGGTATTCAAACAAGACTGGCCCTGCTGAGCCTGACAAAACACTTCCTTTCATCCACAGTAGGCTAAGCTCAGTGGGAGAACAAGAGTGCATCCTGATGGGAAAACAAGTAGAGAAGTGTTCCAGAGACAGCTGGTAGAGCACACATCTCAAAAGGACATCAGCAATAATAACACATCATAAAGGCAATAAAGCCACAGCAGCAAAGACCTCTCAGCTAATCTGAATCAGAAAAAAATTGGAGCAAGAAAAAAGTCCTAGCAAACTAAAAAACACAAGAAAAACCACCCCTTACCTTCCTTTGCTCCAGGCAGCAGCTTGCACGTGCTCAAGCCCCAACCAAGAGCTGCACCGCTCATCTGCAAGGTGGGAGGCACAAACACAAGTCCCCTCTGAACAGGAAAGACACCAAAGCCAGGCTCCCTTCCCCTTACAGGCAGCAGCATTTCTTCCCTTTGTGGAAGCCTTTTAAAAGACAGGGATGGGTTTGCAAGGATTTCCTCCTGCCAAATGCTAGGTGTAGTGCTTTGCAGCTCTGGATCCTGAATGGATGCAGCTGTTTGGCCCCAGGATCCTGGCTCTAGGGTGAGCTGGGCTTCATACTCCTGCCTCTGCCCAGAGCTCCCTGCCTTACTCTGGATGGGTCTTTATACAGTTTGCATGACTTGGGATCACTTTTTTGGAGGGGTCTCATTCCTTCCATGAGCTTTATAAGAATCTTACAGACCAAACTTTGGGGATGGGTGCTGCTGCTGCTGCAGTGGTTGGAAAGGTAATATGTAGGCAGAAAATTTTGGTATCAGCCCCAGCTCCTCAGCCTCAGGTGGTACTATTGACTTCTGCAAAAACACATCACAGCTAAGGCCAGGTAAGAAAATAAGGAATTGGAGTCAGTCATCTGCTGGGGCTGGCTGTTCCCAAGCATTTCACTAACTCCTTATCCACACCAGTGAAGCTCTACTGAAAGGAAAAAAATAAATTAATAAAAATTTTAAAAAAAAAGGCATATGAGGTAAATCACAAGTAAACCAAAAGTGCCTATCAGTCAGATCTTGATTCCAATATCACTTCATGTTGGTGTAAACCAAAATGTCTTTCATTTTTCTTTAATTTCTGCCAGTAATCATTAAAAGGTTTTACAAAGCAGTCTTTCTTTAGGGCTACTAGGCACTGCATATTCAGGGAGATAATCTGGTTGTCAAGATGTTTGGAAACATTAATCTTTCTGGATTTTGGCCTGACAATGCAGCACACTCTTTACCTAAACAGCTGACAGACTTCATTAATTTGACATTGAGTTGGGTAAAAAAAGAGCTGTATATTTTGGAAGTCATATAAGGGCAAGCAGAAATCATTCCTACATGCTTTGTCATTATTAATGCACTTTCTGACTGATGGCAAATTACTCAATGTCCTGCACCCTTGGAGAGGATCACCCCTGGATATATTGACCTTGAAATAATGTAACCCTCTTGGAAGTCAGTGGAAGAGGTAAGAAAGTGAACAAGCTGAAGATGGATAACACACACAACTGCTTTTTGACATGAACACCCAGACTTGGAATTACTTTCCCTTCTAAGTCTACATATATTTTTCTAACTCAAGAACTTCTACTTTAATGAACTCCCAGGAAAAACAGGAGTATTAACTGCTTTCCAAACCATCTCAAGATATTTACCCAAAAAAATAGCATTTATTTAATCATTATAGTATGGGCAGTTCTGTTTTTTAATCAACAGTTTGTGAGCTATTATTTTTATCTAATGAACTTGTACTAACTATTAAACAAGTATTTAATTACTGAAATTCCTGCAGTCTTTTAAGAGTGTCCCCTATCCATCTCTGCACTGTCAGAATCACACGAGCTGGCCTGCCTTATGTAGCAGTTGAAACTCAGTGTAATTGCAGCCCTTTTGAACCTGAAAGTCCATGAAATACTTGAACCAAAATCTCAGGATCTAGGCAGAATGCCATTTTTTTTTCACTCCTTATCCTAATATCATGGGAATGGCAAAGTGTAGAAACTCAGTGGAATTTTACCAATCTAGCCACATTTATTGATTAAAA
>VXAC01002371.1:116730-230633 GCA_013399225.1 Rhipidura dahli | reverse complement strand
AAAAAAAAAAAAAAAAACTATTCTGACTGGAACCATTAAAAAGAGATCAGATGTGCCACAGGTATTTTTTTCCAGGGTGGCATCCCACAGCACAGAGCAAACACACATATAAAATTAACAAGGCTGGATGCAAAACTGCTTCTTACCTCATGAACTTTGGAAGTCACACTTTGGTCTCATTTGCAGCAATGTTAATCCACAGTTCAATCAAATTCAAATTTATGCCATTGCAAACATGAGCAGAATTTGGGTCTTAAATTACAGCAGCTAAGCACAACAGATTTTGTTCCCCTTGGAGTGTTTTAAGCCCCTGATACAGAGACAGCTTTTATGTCTTTAATAATGCCTTCTTCCTGAATTCAAAGAGGGAAGCATCAAACACAACCCAGAAGAGCAGGGCTCCCTTCATTTCTCACGATGGCTTTAATTTGTTTTAAAATAGTCTTTAAATCAGTGCATAATACGTGCTAAAAGTGACAGAGGAATCAGGCTCAGACCTCATTGTGAATGGTTCAGACCTCATTGCAAATGGCTGTACCACCCTCTTTTGACATTTTGAGATAACAGACAAAAAATAAATAAGAAAGTGAAAGAAAGTCTTTGGAAGAGGGACAGAAAGACTATGCTGTACTTAATTATTGGATTTATCATCCAGCTGACACACGGATTACTGGATCAAAGACCAGGGGGTTTGTCATCTAGTGAATAAAGCTTACAACTCATCCTACTTCAAAGCTCACCCAGCCTTCAGGCTTTGCTGTGTAACTGTACCTGTACAAATTCTCAGCCTGCCTTTTCCCTCTCAGGCACTCAGATGTTGGTGCAGACAAGGAGCCCCACTGGCCTCACTCAGCACCTGCAAGTGCACGCTCACACACAGTTATAGGTAAGTCAGATTTAACTGATTAGTTCTCTCAGTCAGAGAACTAATTCTAGGATCCAAGTGGGAAAAATCCCACTCCCCTGGCTCTCCTAATTTACCCTCCACTGGAGAGCTGGTCCCACTGCTGAGAGCACAGGGTTAACTCCCCTGTGTGCTCACAGCCTCCACATAAGGATGCAGAACACCCACAAAATGGTCACAGTCCTCTAATTCATAAAGAGACAAGCACTAATCTTGTCATCATACTCATGAAGAACTGACAGCTCTGGCACTGCACTGAAAGCACACACAGTGAAGTCTTGGGGCACAGTAACAATTGTGCAGACCTGACCAGAGCCAGATTATTTTCCAACTGTTTACAGAGGAGCCACGGGCTTCTTTCTCTCTCAGCATCCTTCCACTGGCCTTTACTGAAGGTAAATCACTTTTTTATATACCTTGGCCAAAGCCCTTCCCAAAAATTTAATATATTTTGGTCAGAAATTGCCAAAAATCATAGCACAATGCTGCCAGACAAACTGGGAAGAAAGAGTCGATCATTAAGTAAATGGCTAAATAACAGAGACACACTTTCTGTAAACAAAATCTCCTATTAATCAGTACTCAGGAGGATTGATGTGGTCCAAACTTACTTACTACTTGCTGCTTTGTGACTGTAGTGGCATATTTTTAACAGCATCTTTACAAACACATTTCTTTTTGGAGTTCTGGGCCTGGTTAAAGCAAAAGGCAGTGAAATCTTAAAAATGTAATAAAAAAGTCTGAAGCAGTACTTGACTAAACTGGTTCAATCATCAGCTCTAATTTGACTGTAATTAACACAGCTCAGCACACTGAGCAGTGTGTTAGCAGGGCTATATCAACTATTCTGGCCAAGTTAATCTATAGGATAGAAAATAATGAGCCACTTTAGGTTTAGTTCACTAAACAGTACACAGAAAAGCACTTCATCTTTCCAGTAGCACAGTGAAAAAAACCACCTCGCACAGAAAGCAGTGAGCACAAACTCCTGTGATGTGCCATACTGCCTTGTGCTGCTCTTGGTGGGTGTGACACCTGCCCTTAGGATGAAGTGTGCACTCAGGAACGATGGGATCTCAATTACCATTGCACCATTATGTTTGTCTGCAGGGAGGAGACTAAAGCCAAAAGAAAAAAAAAAAGCATAATTCCTCGTGACAGATGTACGCAGCATCAGACGTTTCTAACAGAGTCCGGGTGGAAGAAATCCTGGAGCATCTGCAGGCTGCTCTGCTTTTCAGGCAGAAAGCACAGTCCATGGCAGCCTACATGCTCACTGTTATCTTCTGGAAACTAGAAAAGCATATGTTACAGCAGATGCTGCACTATGATTTCCCCCCTTGGACTCTGTTGAGGGCATTCAGCTAATTGTAGCACTGTAATTAGCTGTGCTCTGTATCTCAGAAGCAATTTTTTCTGCACAGGAGTATTCCACTGGCATTACTTCTCTGAGGAACTGTAAAAAGGCATGTTTAGGTTAATAAATGGGGAAAGAGAAGGAAAGAGAGCAAATTAGAATAACTGGTCTAAACTGGGTCTACAATGACTGCAAGTTCTGGGTTGCTCCTGAGCAAAGTGGGCTGACAGGTTGCAGCCCTGAGTGAGAAATCTTGTACCAGCTCTTCCCAGCTGGATCTGCCAGTCCTTGCTCCATCTGCCCCACACTTCAGGTCAGTGGGAGATCCAAAGGAGTGAGGACTGGGGGGGTTTCCCTCTTTGCATTTTTTGCCTGTGCAGCACAAACCTACAGCCTACAGCTGCAGCTCTGGCAGCTGCTATCACTCCTGCAATTCCTCTCTGCAGAAGGGCTCACATACACTTCTGCACAGCGGCCTTGAGGCAAGGATTCAGGAGAGCACTCCAACATGTGGAAAGCAATCCCTGCCTCTGCCAGCACTTGAGCAGAAGAACAACACCAGATATATCTTTAATTCCCTGTGACTCCAAACTTAACCTATCAAACTTCAGCTCCCACTTAAGTACTGCCAGAATGAAGATGGTTCCTTGAACTGTAAAATGCATATATTGCCATTCATTTTGATTATACAGCCATGTAGGTGTGAAACTCTTTGTAGTAGTTTTTTTGTGGTTACAGAGCTGTAGAAGGCTCCTCCATGTATAAACTGCTGTTACCCCCGAATCTGTCAATTTAGGTTAAACACCATGTGAGTATATGCCTGTGCTATGGACAATTACTGCTTCACCTTGGACAGATATTAACTCAGGACCAGATGTGCAAACAGCAAGATTGATGATGGCGTCTTTCCATCAGAAATAGTTTTTTGCTTACAATTCTAATTCAGGTATGTTAAAAAAATTTGGCAACAAAACGCTTTGATATATATGGGTAACATGTCTCCGTTTCAGGGGCTACAGTGCTCAGGGATAGGTGCACTTTCAGGGGAGTAAAATTTCTTCTTCTTGTGTGTACAATATTCCCTTTGACAGCTTAGGTGAATTAATGGGCCAAATGCAAATCAGGGGGCTGAATGCAATCAAGTATGATTGTTACAACTTATTGAGTGGCTTTTATTTGATCACAAGATTGATGCTCTTCCACACATGAGCAAAAAGACACATACGTTATAAATATAAGATTTATAATTACACAGCTAATCACAGTGTTCTGCCAGACCTGCTGAATGGCAGGAGGAGGCTCAGAGATCTGATATGTCTTGATATCAGCACAAATCCAGCCCTCGGTGAGCCCTAAGTTACAAAACACCTCACAGCCACTGGTACTTTACATGGACGTCAAAATGCTGAAGGCAAAAGAGAAGCAGGTAAGGACAGAGAAATACCCCTGCAGCCTGTGCTGTGCTGGCACTGCTGCCAAAGATGACAGCGCAGCTCATGCCCAAACCAGCTTGAGCTAACCAGCTCTCACAAGGCTGCAGCACACAAAACCACCTTTGCCCAAAATGGCTACAGCACAGCGAGGACAGTCCGTCCCTACAGTTCACCATCACAAGCCCACAGCAAGCCCTGAAGGTCACAGAGGCCACTCACAGTGCCTTGTGTCCTGGGTGTGACACAGGCAGAGCAGTGCCACCTCTCCTGGCAGCAGGGACTCTGCTGAGAGAAGCAGTCACGTCCTCAAACACCACGCACTAACACCCTCCCTAAAAATATCCTCAGAGGCATCTGAGCATCGGTGACATCCTGCAAACCAGCAAATGTTGCGGATAATGGGGGCAACCCATGACACCTGCCAGGCAAAGAGTGACAGCAGGTGTCACTCAGCCATGCTGCCCCCCGTGCTCTTCCAGGATGGCTTGTCAAACAAATTTTCTTTTAAACTCTGTGTTGTTTTGGGGGGTATTTTTATCATGATACAGTACTTTGCCTGACTTTGGGCGTATAGGCAGTTTTGGGGACAGGCAAGCTATCCAGCTTGCTTCTTCCCACCAAATGCACATGCAGTCAACCAGGGACCAAGCTGCTCCTTGGGAATCAGTGATTCAGCAGAAGTCAGGAGATGGGACTCTCTTGCTTGCCCTCTGACCATCTCCTCCCCAAATCAATGTATATGGGCACATGCAAATAATGCAAGAGTATAACCAGATTTTCCCTGACTGATTACTCCTCCCACAGGAAACCAAGTTGCAGGAACCCAGAAACCTGCTACTGTTCAATGCTGGCAGCTGAGTGTCAAGAAAGGGTAAGCAGTGCCACACAGACAGATCTCAAGGAAATTGCAGGTCCTCACAAGGGCACAACGTTATCCTACATTTGCCAGGTGGCAAGTTCAGTTGATGTCTTGATTTCACAACCCCATTGTTTTCTTTGATTTTAAAGGTGATGGGGGGAGGAGGAGGGGAGATCAATGTAAAGGCACATGCTAGCTGGAATTAGGTAGGCCATCCATCAGAATAACCCTGCTGTAGTGCTGGATAAAAGGGTGTGCCAAGCACAGCAGAATAAAGTGACAGAGCACACCTCAGAACCATTGCAAGGTCAGGATAAAAGCTCCACTATCAGCTAAAGTGGAGCAGATGACACTGAAGGAAGAAGGTTGAGTGGGTGGTAGGGCTCTTGGAAGGGACAGCAAAGCAGGGCTTTGCCACCCAACCCTCCTCTTCAAGACTTGTTTCCATTTCCTGATCCAGATGGACAAAGGTCATGATGCTGAGGCCAGTCCAGGGGAGTTCTTAGCAGTTGCTAACTATTCCCCACCATCAGTCCCTGCTGAGAACACAGGGATGCCCTCAGAACACACACGTCTCATGCCTCATTCCTGTCTCACATTTTATTCCTGAAATGTGTAAGGCCTTATTATTTGACCCCATGATTTTAAAGTTGGAAGAACTGTTGTCAGGCAAATCCCATGTTAAGCTGGGCCATTCCCTCCCTGACTCTGACTTTTCCTGGATACACTTGAAGAGAGGGATAGGATGAAGGACCCATACCCTTATGCTTATTTTACAAAGCCTGCTCTGGGGAACAATTTTCTTTTTGGTGGCTTGTTCCATCACTCACCATAAATAAAGTCCTGATTTCTAACTAGCTTTAACTAGCTTCCTTCTAGCTGCTTGAAGCTATAGTTGTAGCAATAAACAATAACAACAACAAAAGCAATAATGATAGTTAGATGGAAAACAGTCCTTGACAAAATGGATGGGCCTCTGTGAAGATAAGTAGTGCTGAGAACATGATTTCTTCTTTCATACAAAGGGTATAATTGATCATAAAGTAACAAGTCACACACTCAGAAATGCCTCTCCAATCACCCAGCAGGCAAATTATAATCCTTCATCAGCGATACAGCGATTGTGCATGGAGTCGTAAGAGAGTTTGACACGGACGTTTGTATCCCAAGCACTTCCAGCCTCTAACGAGGCTGCTGTATCGGCACAACGAGCATTTATCCCGCTAAGGCAAATGAGGCGAATTTTCCCCCAGGCACCAACTCTCAAAGACGTTCACAGCCAGATAAATGGGCTTTTGCCGGGCTCACACCTCCTCACAGCTTTCCCACTAGGAACGGGGGGCACTGGGGAGCTGTCTGCTAGGAACGGGCAGCATCGCTTGTGGTCCCTCCTAGGTAGTAGGACAGTGGGGAGCAGAACTTCTGAAAACCCAAGGAAACCTTCTGCCACCTGTAGGCTTTGCAGGCAGCTTTCCCAGCTGGAGCAGCCGATGAAGGCTGTTCCCCGGGAAGCCCCCGGGGGCCGGAGCGCGGCATCCCCGCGNACCGGCACCGGCACCGGGACCGCCTCGGGGATGGGGGCACCGGGGCCGGGCGGGGACTGCGGTGCCTTTCCGCCCGCCGTACGGGCTGGGAGCATCCCCTGCCGCGCGGAGGTGCGGAGCGTGCGGCTGAAGTTTTCGAACTTTCAAAGTTCAAGCAAATCCGGACGCGGAGTTTTCCCCTTGGGAAGCAGACGCGCATCCTTTCGGGTTCTTTTCTCAAGGGGCAAACTGCCTCACTCTCCAGCAGCCTCAGTGACAGAGGAACGGGGTGCAGGTGTCAGGGCTTTTTGTGCTCTCCCGCTGTGGCAGGAGGCATAAACTGCCTCTCCTGTTCCAAAACCAAAGCCATGCAGTGGCATGGTTGGCTCTAAAGAAACCTGATTTAAATCTTGAGATGTGATCTTAAACCTGTCGATGCTAGGGCTTGCTTTCTTTGTTTCTCAGATCTGTTGGACTTCTTGTAACCTCTTCTCCCAAAGTTTGTGCGATTAATTTCCCCTTTCTCCCGAAGCATCAAAATCCTCCTCACTGTGCTCATTGCATCTGCTTGAGATTCAGCTCACTGACAAGTTACTGGCTACTTTTTTTCTTCCTCTCTTAGTAAAAAAGATGCTGTTTAGATCTCTGTGGGGTGGTCCATCATAACTTTCTGCCTAATGCTTTGCTGGGAGCTAGGATTAAATTAAAATAGCAAGGCATCATGCACTTTCCCCACTCCCACACCAGAGTCCAAGCTTACGATCTAGACCAGACCAAATAATTGATATACATAGGTATACAAGTGTTGTGTTGTTTATGGGCTCAGTTACAGCCCTGATCTAAACAATCATGGCATCAAAATACGGGATTAGAAGGGCAGCTGATAGAATAGTTGCCTTTTCCAGGATCCCTTGGTTATCTCTGCATGAAATGAGCTGGGGTTTTTTTATTATGACCCTTTTGGTAACAAAGCCTGTGTTTTCCATTCTCATCTGACTTGTTTGTAAATTTACTTGTTCTTGAAATTCCCTAGGGATGATACTAACCCTGATCTCCTCTTCCCTTTCTCCCTAGCTCAGGAATGGATAGGAGAAAGGAAACCTAATTTGTATTAATCTAGAGCCATGTGAACCATTCCTCCAAAATCAGAGATTCTAGAAAATATCTGTCCTGGATTTGTTCCCTTCTTATTTCCCTATGTTGCCTTAGTGTCAGAGAAAGCAGAGCCCATGGAAGCAGGAGAGACTCTCCACAGTTTTTGCAACAAGCACATTTTTTCCCCACTTTTCACAGCCCCTGCAGAGCTGGCAGTGGATTATGTCTATTAGGATGATGCACATCACAGCCCAGAGAGATTATTAAGAGCCCTAAACTTATGTGCTTTTATTCTTTCTCTGTTTTGGTTTCATTTTTTATTTCTCCTTTTTCCATCTGTCACCCCAAGAAGAAACCACATCTCAACCTCAGTGATCACGTTAGGACAGATAATGGGTTTATGGCTGCTGCCAGTTCTGCCTCACTGAGAGCATCAGGGCTAGGTAATGGACAAAAAGAAGACAAAAAATTTCCCTTTGTACCTTTAATATAACATTTAAATCCTGATGACTGTACACAAAGTCCCGCTATTAGGCTGGCTTTAGAAACCAACTTTACAGTCAGAAAAGAGTTCAACCAAGATTCAGCTCAATACCCCTACAGAGAAAATATTTACACTTAGAGGTCGAAAAAAATCCCTGTCTTTCAGTCTGCACTCACAGACATATCCAGCTCCTTCTGCTTCCAACCTAATCTACATTGAACCTGAGCCTATACTATTAAAATTTCCACTTCTTTGTATTTTTTCAATGGAAAGCTTCCATTCATCATACAACTATA
Organism: Rhipidura dahli; assembly: GCA_013399225.1. NCBI lineage: Eukaryota > Metazoa > Chordata > Aves > Passeriformes > Rhipiduridae > Rhipidura > Rhipidura dahli. The sequence continues at coordinate 222,682 of VXAC01002371.1, read as the reverse complement.
AAGCTGTGCATATGAATGTAGGTGCTAACCCTACAGGTGTACATGTATTCTCACTCTTTTGTTTCATTTCATTCAACCTCTTTTACTTTTCTTTCATCTCTTCCTTTGGTTTTAATACCAGTTTCTTCTTATCTATTTAGCTGTTGTCTTCCCGTCTCTCTTATTCATACAGTTTTTTGAGTTTTTTTAGTGCTGACTGCTTCTATTTTCATACTTTTCCAATCTTCCTAGCTCTGTTCTCCCGTTGCACAGCTCTGTGTATGAGAGACAAAGCCAGAGAATGTTAATTTTATCCCCTCACAACCACATCTGTACCTGGAATTACAGCATGGTGCTTGCAAGTGCATTAATAATTTGGGAGGGAAATGTTGGTTTAAGTTGATCCAGCACAGTTCATGGGGTGTCCACGTCCTTCCGTCAGTGCCACTGCAACAAAGAAACCACACCTCAGAAAAGTCCTTCTTAATTGTATGGTCAGCCAAGAAAATAAGCTCCAGTATGTAACTCCAGCTCTATCTGAGTAAAATCTGATGCTGTAATGATCTGTGCTTCCAAATGTATCTTTGATACTTTATTATATCCCTGATACATACCCCATAGGGAAATTTCAGCCATTTTTCTTTACCCAACTTATCCTTGCCATGTCACATTATTGATTAAAAGGTTTTTCAAAATTATTAGACTTCTGACAAGTTGCAGAATTATGGGATTTATACAGTTCTGAATTGACCATGTTTTTCTCAAGGTCCTGTTTTTAGTTTGGACATTACACAAACACTACAGAACCTCCATTATTCAGACACCTGTGAAAGCCCTTTGGCTACAGCAGCTATATGTCCTCTGAGCCTCAGCAGAAAAATAACCTTTGATACACCATTATATTTTGAAACAAAATATGATTTTTCTTCCTTTGAATTCTCATATGTGCTTTTTGGGGGTTTAAGCAAAGTCTGGGTGGATAGGCACACAACTCCAGCTGTACAGCAATGGGCATTGGATAACTTAAGACCTTTTTGCCCCTTCAAAAACTTCATTTCATGGTGAGGTTCACTTTGCCATACCTGAATGTGTGCCCCTATGTGCAGAGTTTCTGCTGTAGGGTGAGTGACAGGTGATTGGGCACCAAATTATGAGACATCAAATACAAAACTTCGTGGCAAAAGCCTGAAGAAGTAGACAGTTCTACCATGTCTTCCTTGGGGGCATACTTAGCTCTTTGGGATTGTCAGAACAATTCAGTTTCAGGGCCAAAGTGTCATCCACAGGAAATTATATCACACATCATCACCTAGTGGAAGGTGCTCTTTGGGTGCTTGTGTTATATCATAGCTCCCATTTCAGGCTGATAATGCCCAACATACAGAGCTTTAAAAATCAATACCCACCCTTTACACTGCCCCCCAGAAGCTGATAAAAGTCCTAGGAAAATAGTGGGTTTCCAGCCATAGCTTCTATCAATATTCCAAATCCTCTCAAGTTTAAGGATGCCACAGAATAAAATGCTTGCCAGCAAGTCTACCTTATGCTTTCACCTTTTGGGCATTAAAAATACAAGTAATTCTATCAAATAGACACAATAAAATATAAAACATAACAGCCAACCCAGCTACAATAATTCATTAATACCTATTGCTATTGGGCCTGTGCTGCTAATAATAATAATAATAATAATGAGTTCACCTAAAACCTTTTTGCAAAAGGCCAATTCTGTAATACAGCCATTTCCTCCAGTGGTGTGAGTGGGCTTGGGCTTTGACTCCTCCTCAGCAGGACTGCAAGTGGTTCTGAGCTTTTGGGGCATCCAGAGCTCTCAAAAGCTTTTCTTGGAGCTTGAGTTCTATGTGGTGGCAATTCCTGTCTTTCCCAATGTTCCTGGATAGCCTTAAGCACATTTAGCTTGGCCATTTCAGACCTTACTGCCTGGAATTATGTACCTCTAAATCCAGTATTGATGATGTATAGAAATGCCAAGGGCTGCTGAGTGCCAGGAAGTCTGGCTGGCTCTCCACTTCTTTCTGTCTTTTTCCAAGGATGAGAAGTCCTGAAATTCCATGGAGCCACAGCACTGTCAGTGCTGAATGACAGCAATGAGTACAAGCACATGTACTCTCTCTATGGTGCATGAGATATGAAAGAAAACTTCAAAGGTTTTCTTAAAACCGCAGAAGTTTCTCCTTTAACAATAGTCTTTCAAAACAGTGCAGGTATCTTGTATTAAAGATGGGTGCATCCCTCCATTCATGAGCTACAGAAAGTAGCTCAGGCCACTAAGTGTGAGCAAGTTAGATGTATAAAAGCTTTGTAGCTTCGTAAAAACATTTTTTGTCAAAAGCTTCCTCAGCTGAATGGCCATTTCTGAGTATCAAAGTCTGAGTGCTGTCAGAAAGAAACCTGAACAGGCCACCCCACCAAGAAGAACAAGCAGATGAGGCATCTACAGACAGAGAGGAACAGCCTCATATTTACAATTCCTGGTCCTCAGGAGGGACTTCAACCACAGCAGGACATAAGCAATCCAAGAAGTTCCTGAAATCCTTTGATGATAACTTCTGTCTCCAAGTGATAGAGGAGCCAAGGAGGAGAAGTGTAGTGTGGGCCTTGTTCTCACCAACAACGAGGGGCTGCTGGGGAATGTGAAGCTCAGGGGCAGCCCTGGCTGCCAGGACCATAAATGATGGAGTTTGAGATCCTTAGGGTAGCAAGGAGGGTACAGAGCAAGCTCATTACCCTGGACTTCGGGAGAGTAGACTTTGGTCTCTTCAGGGACCTGCTTGGCAGAGTCCCATAGGATAAAGAGCTGGAGGGAAAAGGGGCCCAAGAAAGATGGTTGATATTCAAAGATCAGCTGCAGGCTCAGGAGTGATACATCCCAACAAAGAGGAAGTCAGGCAAATCACCAGGAGGCCTGCGTGGATGAACAAGGAACTCCTGGACAAACTCAAACACAAAAAGGAGGAATAGAGGGTAGAAGTAGGAACAGGTAGCCTGGGAGGAATACAGAGAATAAACAGAGGGAATCAGGTTAGGAGAGCTAACACCCTGATGGAATTAAGAAAAGGGGAAACATAACGCCCATTTTTATGGAGGGAAGCGAGGAAGACACAAAGAAACGCATGCCCACCATGCTCAGTCCCACTTTCATGCCTGGCAAGATCCTGGAGCAGATCCTCCTGGAAACCATGCTAAGGCACATGGAAACTAAGGAGGTGATTGGTGTCAATGGCTGAATGTCTGGGTGGAGAGCAGTGCCAACTGACATTCCTCAGGGGCCATCCTGGGAGCAGCTCTGATTTCTGCCTTTGGTAGCAGCGTGGTCAGCAGGACAGAGCTCACCCTGGGCAGGTTGGGGGTGGAAGTGTGTGTGGGGAGTGTGGTGGGACCGGCACGCTGGAGACGAGGGGCCTTGAGACTGTGCAAACCTCATGGAGCCCATCAAGGACAAGTGCAAGGCCCTGCATGTGGGCCAGGGCAGTCCCAAGCACAAACACAGGCTGGGCAGAGAAGGGATTGAGAGCAGCCCTGAGAAGGACTGGGGGGAACTGGTGAACGAGAGGCTGGACATGAGCCACCAGTGTGTGCACACGGTCATCAGCCGTGGTGTCCTGGGCTGCATCCAAAGCAGCGTGGCCAGCAGGGAGAGGGAGGAGATTCTCCCCTTCCACCCCGCTCTTGTGAGACCCCACCTGGAGAGCTGCATTCCAGCATGAGAAGGATGTGGACCTGCTGGAGCCAGTACTGAGGAGGCCACAAAAATGCTCAGTGGGCTGGAGCACCTCTCCTAAAGCGACAGGCTGAGAGAACTGGGGTTGTTCAGTAAATATTCATGGAATCAGAGAATGGTTTGGGTTGAAAAGGACCTTAAAGATCATCACCTATCCCTCCAAGCCGTGTGCCATTACAACCAGCGCGCTGCTCACCCACGAGCACGTCACAGGGAGGCAGTTGGCTCGTGGTAACTGAAAGCCAAGATTTGGTTTTAGTTTTTGCACCTTCAGTGACATTTCCATCTCCTTTGTAAATTATGATGTTTTTTGCAAGCAGTTTCATAAAAGGTATGATTTGTTTTCCAAGCAGCCTGAGCCGATGGTGCAGTTATAGGGTTATAGAGCAGGAATTTCTCAGCTTCTACTTTTTGCTTCTTCCTGAAGTTCTTTTCCTTTTGGCTCAGAGTGTTAAAACCTACTGCAAATTACTTCTACCTGTCTCTACCCTTCAGGGAAAAATACATTCTTCAGGCTGCATGACGTAGTTTCATCTGTGATTTAACCAAACCTCCCACACAGCAAAACATGCCAGCATCAATCTAGAGACAGGTATGACCCAGTCACAATGGCATGACCAACATATATATATCCTCATATCACCCTTGTTAGGTAGGGAGGCATGGTTATTCCCAGTTTACTGACAGGTAGGCAAGGTCCAAGGGAACAAAATTATTTGTCCCAAGTCATCCAGACTGCTTGGAACATAGCTAGGAAATGACTTCCAGGCTCCTTGGTACATCCAGATTTGTAACCCTTAGCCATAGTATGTGTGACAGCCTGCTTTTGTAATGTGTAGGTATGACATATCTTTAAATATATAAAAATATAGACACACACACATATATATATATAAAACTTCATGAACATTTAATATAAATATTGACAATCATAAACATATTTCTTCATATAAAGGATTATGATAACAATGAGAAAAAACAGGTTATGTGAATAACACAGAAACATTTCGGTCAAAAAGCCTTGAGGGGGGTGAGTTTAAGGATGGGAAACAAATGTCTCTGACTAGATATTTGTCATTCTAAAGCAAAATGGAGCAGTCATCTGTTTTTACAGAGATAACATTTTGAAATATGCTAAATATTTTCCTATGGCCATTATCAGGGAGAGTGTGGTCATGGGCAGATAAATTGGCTGGTAAAAGTACTGTGGTTCAGATGTGGAGAATGGTAAAATGTGACACTGTCTCCCACATCATTGTTAATTTCTCAGTTAATTTTAGAGAAACTAAAAAATTAAAAATTAGAATCTACACTTGCTTTGAATCAACTAACCCCACTGATGCAATTTATTTAAAAATCAAATCCATTATATCAGCCTGATTTGAAATTCTACACGTTGTGCACAACCACATTCATGAAGCCATGCTGCAACATTACAGGGATATTTCTGGGAGGAGAACATGGTGCAGTGAACACAAAGATACTGTTTTATAGAGAAAACTTTATATGGAAGCCACTTCTTCTGGAGATCTAACTTTAAACAGCCTGTAGCTTCCTTTGACTGTGACTGTAGCAGCCTACTTTCATCGGGCTATAAATTTACTGAATAGGGTTATGATTATTATTGATTTGAAGGTGATTACTCTCAAATTTATGCTGTTGAGGAACTGACCCAATACCCTTTGATATCCATTTAACTGAGATCAATGACAAATGGGTCAGGCCCCAGAGGTACAGAGAACTGCAGGAAAAATAAGGTGCCATTATGCTTTATTGGTTTTGTCCCTAGCATAATGGTACAATTATAAACAAGGAAACCCCATGCCTTACAACCCTTCCCTCCCTCTCTCCTTTTTTTTTACAGATCATTTACTCATCTCCCTGTAAAAGTAATCCCATCACATGCATTTGAAGGACTTCGAGATGCCTTCATCATGTAAGTTGTCAATATTTTCCATAGGCTTTTCCTCAATTCCTTACAAAAATCATCATTTTATAATAATGCAAAAATGTGTGGCTAATACACGCTATTGATAAAAAAACACCACACGGAAAGGATAAACACAGCATTCCTTTTCATATAAGCAGTGTGCAACAGATCCCTTGAAAATGTGTGATTTTTAACAGCTGTTTAAAGATCAAATAATGAAATATTAATCATGTCAGAGAGAACTGGATACAGCTTAGTAACTGACGAGAGGAGCTTTTGATTAGCAGAGGAGTTAGATTTCTATCATCAAACATTACCTCTGCAGTGACAGCCATGGCACTCTGTGATGATACATTTATAGAAGACCCAAATAAGACATTTCTTCAGCATTTTGCAGTGAGAGATAAGCTTGGCAGGGGATCAGTAGGGCTGAGCCCTCCCTTTGATCTTTCAGTTTGCAAGTGCTGTGATTTTGCACACCGGGTCTGCACTGCTTCCCGACCCTTGGCTTTTTACCTCTTTTCCACCAAGGATTCAGACCATAAGGCTCATCTTACCCCTCTTGCCCTCATTTCTGCTGTTATTCCAGCTGAAAGATGGCATGCTTGAGTCTCTAATATTTATTATTTTTTATTTTGTCTGCATTGAGTGGCCTCTAAAGGACGAAGCTGATGACACAGCAGTGCAGTGAAGAGCAGGGGAATGACCTCCCCCAGAATCTAAGCAGCAGCACAGAAGATGCTGCTTTCTTTTTGTGGTTCACTTTTTTGTACTTCTATGCTGCACATATCCAGCTGCAATACAGTATTAAAGTAGAATCCAAGTGGTGCTGTATTCTTGCATTCACTTGAATCTGAATGTTTAATGAGAACTTAATCATTTTCACACCGGAGACCAACCTAAATCTACAAAATTTCTCCTACCTGCATGACTTGAGGCTACACTTTCTCAAACTGTACATATGTCATGTTCTCCATAGAAAATGGTTTGTTCATGGACATTTTCCTTTCCATAATGAGAATTTAATTGATCTTTCTGTGTGCTTTTAATGAATCTCTCCAAATTAACATTGTAGAAATTGATGTATTTTTCTGAAGTTAGTTTGTAGAACACTTCATAATTTTATTGAGATTTAATGCTACTTTGAAAAATGCATATTTTAAAATAGTAAATCTCTAAATCAGTTATTTGGCAACACAACACTGTCTCAAAATCACATGGTAAGTTATTTCTCATGCTGTAAGTCATTGCAACATATGTAAATGGCAAAACTGTGACTGACAGGGAGGATCCCATGGAAGAACCATGTTTCAGACCCCAAACAAGTCCTGTGAGCAGGCACTGATCCCTCCCAGCCTGTGAATCTCTGAGGATCAGAGCTTGTACATCCATCTTTCATTTATCAGTAACTAGTGCAATACCAAAAAGAACATTCTCACTGAATTATGATGATGACAAAAATCCTTAATATTTGTATAAGACACACGTACATGCTAACTGTGTGATTTCTAGTGTGCATCCCCCTTTGCCCCTACAAATGAAATACACAATTCATTCTGGTCTAAGGGGCTTTATATCAACACCAATAGGAGTTGTCTTGTCATAATTGTAATTGAATTAACTAACACTCAGGACTGTGACAATACTGACTCTGACTGTGTAGATGCAATCCAGTTGTTTGGATAGTATTTTTTTCCTGACAGTGTATAATCTTAGGTTTAGTTTGTGTGTCCTTCTAGTCAATTCTGTTAAAAAATTTTGAAGATCTTTCCCTTATATGTGCATCAATGTATACTATTTACTTTCAGGATTCAGTTTTGCACAGCCTCTTAAATCTTAATCTAAGATTCTTAATCTAAGAAACCGAGCATTTAACAAGCATCTGATAATTGGATTTTGTTTTTCTATGTCAGTATTGGTTAATCTTGTGTACACATGTGGAACAGGAGCATCTGTAATCACAATCCCAGAATGCCACCAAATCCAGTCATGTTGGTCTGTGTCATGATGAAAAGAGCCACTTCCTTTCAGTTTGCATGCATGTAATGAAAATGGCATTTAAATCCAAAAATTGTTCATAAAGTGTGCTGAATCTGTATCTGTGTATTTCTACATCTGTGGATTAGATGACCATAATTCTGTCTCGATAAGAGTATAAGAAGCACCGTAAACATTCTCCATGTCCTCACCCAGCAAATAAATTCACTAAGCAGAACCAACTATGGGAGGGAGCAAAAGGCTCACTCTGTTTATGTTAGTTCTGGCCCTTAGTCTCTACCTTACCTGTAATTTACTGAGGAAAAGGAGATTGGCTGTTACAGAGGTACTTATTCCTCAGGGTTGGCTTTCCCTTTTGCCAGGACAGCAAAAGGCTGGTCCTCCCAAACCCCACTGGCACAGCCTCCCAGGATGTCTGAGGTGAGGCATGGACAGGACTGGCAGGAGGGGCTGAACAAGAGTGCATAAAAGAAGGAAATACGAAGTGGAAAGCCCATTGCTGGTGTTTTTTCTGGTAATATGTTGCTTTGTGTCTGCTGTTTTCATTGCAGTGAAATCTCTCAGAGCGACTCCCTGGAGAGAATAGAAGCGAGCGCCTTTGACAGCCTTCCCACCTTGTCTGAAATGTGAGCATCAGTTAAAAAAAGGCATCCATGTGTTGTGGTTTCGGATCATCAAGGAGTAAACAGTCTGCAGAGAAGTGTTCCTGGACCAAATCTGTCTCTGTTACTTTGGTTGGCTTTGATTGAGATGTATGATGAGAAACATTTCTCTCTCTAAAGTACCTTATAAAATAGCAAGCACTCTGTAAGGCCTGGCCTTGGAGAGCCAGCTCATGCACAGACATCCCTGCACGCAGTCCCACTGCTTTCAGTGAGCTCAGTGGCAGGAGTGGAGCTCTGTGTCTGCTTCTGCTGGCATTGTCAGGCTTTCTAAGCGGGGAAATAATTTGAGATGACAAAAGATGAGAAAAATCTTTGTTTTTGAAGGTGCCGTTTTCAAAGCTGTACATTATTTAAATACAGCTGCTTAGTATGCATAGCTCTTCTGTGGAGCACTGAAACACTACTCAGACAGAACTTGCACTGATTTTAAACTTGACCTGCATAGCACAGGCATCAGAGAGAGAGTCAAAAGCAATGACTAGGAGAATGCTCTGAAATGTTTAGTGAAACTGGAAACTATAAATCTGATTCAACATCTCATTACCGCCTTTTTAGCCCAACATGACCAGTGAGTGGCTTAAAACTGTGCAACTGAGTGAGGACAAATTCATCTCTCTTTTTTTTTTTTTTTTAAATGTGTGAACATCACTGAAGCCAGTTACTCACATAAGCAAGGGATACAGATTTCTCAACCTCTCATTGAATCCAACTTCCACTGGAATCAGTGGTGTGTTTAGGGAAGGAATAAAATTTTTGACCCCTACAGTTTATGGATAGCTTGTCTTATGCCTGTCTTCCAAAACCCAAAAGCTAAGCAGGACCACTGAAGAATCCATTAAACCATGAAACCTCCTTGAATCTTGAGTGCTGTTCAGGACTCAGATTGCAGGGGCTTGATGTCCCCAGCTGCACTCAAGTCAACATTCAGTGGATGATCAGGGTAGATGAGTTTAATGGCATTCTTGAATTTCAATTTTTCTTGCCATTTCACATGCTAAAACCTTTGTATTTTATAAGCCATACATAGGGATGCAGCTGGGCTGCAGTTATTGGGGCAAACAGAAGTTTATAGATTGTTTAGCTGCAGAAGGTGCTCCTTGATTAAGAGATCTGCCCATTTCTTGAGGGACCACTAGCAAACAGGACTTCTCACACACTTCTCTCCCAGTTTCTGCTGATCCACTCCTACCAACCACTGCTCTAAGCAAGTCCTTGGTGCTCCTAAGAGGTTAAACTACCTGAGGAACTGCCTTTCCTGAAGAGAAACAAGGGATAATTTGAAGGGATCTGATTGGGGAGCACGGACCAGGCATGCACACACACACTCAGGTCCAGGCTTGACCCCATGGCCCATGGTCCAAGCCCAAAATGCCAACTCCCACCAGTGACCAGGTGGATCCAAACCAGATCAGCTCAAAGAACCATGAGAATTCAGGCAGTGTTATCTTTTGTTGGCCGCTTAAAAATTGCAGGCCATTTTTATTACCTCAAAATGCACCCAGCAGCATATTTGAAGACTGTTTTCTGAGAAGGTAAATCACAAGCAAAGCTCAGGGCCCTCCCAAATCTATAATGATTATAATACTGAAATATTTTTCCCTCATTACAGATTAATCCTGAACACGAAAAATCTGTTGCACATTGAGGACGGAGCATTCAGAAATCTTCCAAAGCTAAAATACTTGTAAGAAAGAGTTCCATTCCTTTTCTGTTTGCTTTATTTATTCTTTTCTCTAAAGGAGTAGACAAATCAAATTAAGGAGTGTAAGGAAAAGGGTTTTTCATGCATTACAGAATACTAGCAGTACATACATCATTTTCAATAGCTTTAACCTGTAGTTAACCAATAGTGAGGGTTTTCAATAGACAAGGGCAGGGCAGTGATGGACAAAACAGGAGTCTGCAAAGTAGTTCAGTGCTTATTTCTAGAATAAAGCTTTCAGACTAACAGGGCACTAAACAAAAGGTGTAACTAAAATCTCTCCCTCGTGTTTCATGTAGTGAGAACACATGCTGCTCTTCCAGAACACTGCTTGAGAATTCTAAAAAACTTGATTTTTACAAGTCTTAGAGACACCTTTGGAGCCTACTTAAAAATTATATTTGTCAGCCATCTTTTAGAGCACTGTTAAACTTAGACCTACCAAGTGGGCTTCTTGTTGCATCCACTCTGGTAATATTTTCTTTTACAAATAGGAATTATGCTTTTCTCTAGGAGCATTTGTAACACTGGAATAAGACAATTTCCAGACCTGACACAGATCTTCTCACTGGAAGCTCATTTTATTTTGTAAGTAGACACCCAACCTAACCCAGCTGCAAGTGTTTTCCATCTTGTTCCTGAATCTCTGACAAAAATGCCTTTTTTTTCCCTTCCAAAGGGAGCTCTGCGATAACTTGCGTATGACAATTATACCACGAAATGCTTTCCAAGGGATGAACAATGAATCACTGACACTGTGAGTAAAATAATCCTAGCTCCAGCTCCTTCTGTGAGGATAACACTTCTGCTTGAGGAAAGTGGGTTGACTTAATGAAAATCTTGACATTAAGCCCCATCAAACATATCTATGCATTTTGAGTTGAATTTGAAACGCCTGAGAAACATAGGGATGTTCTTCAAGATGAAGAGCAGAGTTTTTTCCAAAAGGTAACTTCACTTAGGAAAGAAAACAGGATGAGGGATCTGAATCTTCATCTTCCATGCAATGTTATTTTAAAAAATACCATCAGCAAGATACAAACTACAAAAGCTGTACTGGAGGCCAAAGTCTCTGTTCTTAGGGATGCAGCTGGATGAAACAGTGCTTTCAGGGACCAGTCTGAGGGAGCTGAGCTCCAGCTGCACAGGGTCCCTCCGAGGAGGAGGGATGGAGACAGAGAAGAAACTGGTATAAACTACGGATGCTGCTTCTTATCCTGTTTTTTGCCTCCATTTATGTTCCCATAAGATCCCTGTAAGTCTCCATGCCCAAGACTTTCCTTTCAGCCAACAACACATTCATTGCTTCAGCCCCCTGTGAGGTGGGTGGGTTTGATGCTGTGAGATGCCCCACCTGAGGAATGCAGAAAGCAGCAGGAAGCCAAGGTGAGATGTCCCCTGCCAGTGCAGCAAGAACCATGTATGGATTTCACAGCTCACTTGTCTTCACAAAAACTTCCACAAAGTAGAGCTGGAAGAGGAAAAATCACAAGCTGAGCCTCTTGGCAGGATGTGGATGAAATCTGGGTGTCCCAAGGAAGGACCCTCTGAGCCAAGAGGGCAGCAGCAGGCCACCCACTTGATGTGGTAGCCACAAACCCCAAGGGATCCCAGAGAAGCCAGCCTTTGGGGGCCAGGCTCCCACACATATCCAACTGCCCAAAACCCCATGGATATTTGCACCTGCAAAGGAGCTGTGCACCTGCGCAAGAACTGCAGCTGATGGAATCTTCTGTTGTGCCAGCATGACAGTAATTTTAGCACAGCTTTTATGTATTGACCAATACCTTCTGGAAACAAGAGAGGAATTGGGCATAAATGTGACTGAATGCTGCTCCTACACGATGCTAAAGAGGAGCAATTGCTTGGATTAGTGCATCATTTCATCTTATGAGCCTCTTTCCTCCCAACAAGTTCTCAAAATAACTTCAGCAAAATTATGATTCTGCTAATGGTGCAAGAAAATGAACATAAAAAAGATGGAGAAAGGTGCTTAAAGTCTTTACTGTAACCCTAAACTGTATTAAATGGGAGGGAGTCTAAGTCAGCCAACAGCCAACAGTCAGTCATGTTTCTTCCATCCTTTTGTGATAGGGAGCTCATCACAAGAAGAAAAGAATTACCTTATCAGCAGCTTCCTAATTATAGAGCTACGTGTTAACTCCACCCCATGTGGTTAGCTGTAATTAGCTGAAGTAATTCCTCTTGTTACAGCATGGTCTGGTGAAACACAAGTCATCTCTGGAGGTGTAAAGTCACACTGCAGTCATTCTTTGCACCACAAATAGCTAATTTAGCCTTTCCAGCAGTTAATGTTTCTGGTGGGTTGGGAAATTGATCCTGCGTGTTGTCATGGTTTTTAAGGCTACTGCTAATTTCAGCATTGTGCTCAGGTAGATACCATCTATCAAATGGAGTCAGATGCTCCCCACACTTAAGCCCTTGGGAGCATGTTTCATAGTTGGTGCTACCCCAAAAGCAAGTGGAAAAGCAACAGAAATGCTGTTTCATTCATAGACTGTGCCAAGTTTTCTATAAGGGCTTAACATTAAAGAAAAAAATAATATGTACAAGTGACTATATTGAATTTCTATTGGACACATGAACCTAATACCACAAATGGATATTAACAGACCCATAGGTTCCATCTCCTAATGAAGGAAAAGAGCTGAAAAGGTGTAGCAGAGCCCAGCCTTTAGTGTCTAACTCCAGGGTGAGAAATCAGGAACCAAGGTGGCATCCAGTGACCTTGTACAGTGCAGGGGACAGCAAGGCTTCCACAACACAAACCAAGCACTTTGGAGAAGCTGGTACCTCACTGACTGCTGGATGATGCACAGCTCAGCCTTGCAGAGAGGCAAGGCTGTCTCGGAAGATTTGTCTGTCCATAGAGGATCTGCAGTCTGGCAGCTCCCTCCAGGCTTTACAGTTGCTTTCCACCTGACACACCTCTAGGCCTTGCAGTCTTCCATCTGCACCTGCTGACACCACAAAATCCAGGTCTGCTGCCTCCAGGCTGTTGCCTGTGTGCCAGGAGCTTAGCTGAACTAAGGTCTTGTTTCTGGATCTCAGCCCCAGGTAGGCACAGGCGAGCCCCTCAGCAGGGGCAGCATCTGTACCTCAGCAAAAGTTCTCTTCAGCAGCTAAACAGGAAGGAGATTAGAGAATTTAAACTGCATCTTTTTTAATTTAACAGCTATAGTTACCTTCATTCTTCATAAGCAGACCCCCTAATCATTAAAATGAATGCAGCACCAAGGTTTGAAGCTTGTAGTACGTAACGTAATCTCGCCTTTTCCAAATCTTTTTCCCTTATGTTTTTTTAATCTACAGCAAGTTGTATAAAAATGGATTTGAAGATATCCACAGCCATGCCTTCAATGGGACAAAGCTGAATCAATTGTGAGTATGTATTCCCTCCTCAGTAATTTAAACAGTAAATAACAATTTAAATAGAGTCAAAGGCTCTTCCTTTGGCTTAACTGGCTGTGTCTTGTATTTCCCATGAGAAAGCTGCATCTGTCAGTGTCACTGTTACTCAGTCGTTAATCCTGCAGGTCTTACTGCTTTTCCTAAAACAATATCCATTAAAATTGTACAGCTTTTGTGAGAAAAGCTCATAATTCTTAACAAAATTTCATAAACTAGTGTAAAACTTGAAACAGTAGCCCAGACTCAGGAATCTATAGTTTTTGTCTGGAAACATCAATAGTTTTTAAATCCCTCTCACACACTGGGGGATTAATCTCTTGGTTTGGCCAAAATGTATGTTTGCTACTGTAGTGAAAGAACCAGCCTTGTTGTTCCTGGTTTAAGTCAGAAGAATATGGAATTTATCACTTTCAGGTGTAGATTATAAGGATCTGATGGCATCAGAGGAAGTAAAGGTCATGTGGAAAATACAAACTCTACCCAGCCAGACAGTGCAACAACCACTGCTGTGCTGGGAGAAAGCATTAAAACAGGTGTGAAGAAGAAACCAAAAAAGTGATTTTTAAAATACAGACGTAAAGAGAGTTCATTTTTGGTTCCACAGAATCCTGAAGGACAACAAGAACCTCAGGCACATACACAACGATGCCCTGAGAGGGGCCACAGGGCCAGATGTCCTGTAAGTATCCACAACTCCATTACCTGAGTGTCCTGTGGGACCTGCACTGTGCCACCAGAGCTGTGTCACCACAGCAAACACAGACTTCGAGTCTGGAAGGAGATTTGATCTCTTACCCTCTGTGTATAAAATGGAAACATGTCAATGAGATGCCATGAAATTACAGGGTGCAAGAAGTTTGCACCCTGGCAAACACGTATCAGCCAGTTCTAGTGTTGGCATTGATCTCCACCTCTTAGATATTTTGGCCTTTGCTTTATTTGTGTCAGATCCTCCTGACCCTGTTCCTGTGTTTTATATTCTGACACTGCAAACTAACTTTGTCCTTTGGTAGGATGGATAAGTTTTGGCAATACATACTGGTTTACAATTTGTTTATAAAAGTGAAGCAGCTGGTTGCACGCTGTAAGCTCGTTCTGAATAAAACACATTATTATCATCCTCATGATTTATTAATCAAGGACTTACTGGAGGGCTGCCCTGGCTGTAACTCCATGCAATAAAACACAGTGTGGCTCTGTAAATAACACTTTGTGCTGCACATGCCTTTTTTGTGCCTTTTATTGGTGCTTTATGGAACATGGCATTACTGATACCACTTTCAGAATTGTGGGCCTTTTTTCCCTCTGTTTGATGTCCTGACTCTGAAAATCCCTAGTCAGACTGATGGACTTTCTTTACACAAACAGCCCCTCTGAAGCTGCTCTAAGTCAAACTGCTTATGTTTGTGTTGGCAAGGACGACAGATTCTTTTGGGGTTTTAGTTAATAGCTATTTAAGCACCTAGAATAGCCCTTCAGAGCCAAGCAGAGAGCCAGAAGGGTGTCCTGCCTGTTAGCTGGCTAGAGAGTCACTTTTGCCCACCTTCTTCTCTCCCTGTCTCAGGCTTAAAGAGGCATCCCTCACTCCATGCATGGATTTCAAATAGAAAGGTCAGGACACAGCCCCTGGAGCTGTGGGTTTCAGTTTCCCCAGGACAAAAGGATCTCCTTGCCTTGCTGGAGCTGCTGAGCCACAGGGATGCTCTTACCCCACTGCTCTGTAGTTTCACAGACCATGTCTCTGAGCTGGGCATCAGGTGCTGAAGTGACTTCGTAGATCTAAACCTTTGTTAAAGAACCAGCTGCTGTTTTACCTACCATCATGCTTTGGTGGTGTTTTTAGAGGGATGAAAAGAAAAGTGAATGCTCTCTTTTTTCCACAGGGATATTTCTTCAACAGCACTGGAGTCCCTGCCTAGTTACGGGCTTGAGGCCATTCAGGTCTTAAATGCAATGTCATCTTACTCATTAAAGAGGCTGCCACCACTGGACAAATTCAGCAGTCTTCTGGAAGCTGTCCTAACATATCCCAGCCACTGCTGTGCTTTTCGAAACCTAAGGACAGAAAAGTAAGTCCAAACAGCACATTATTCTACTGTGGTGCTTCAGAAGCTCCAGAATGGCAATTCTGCTTTATTCAGCTCACAGGGTGTGATTGTCTTTATTCCAGTTACAGGGAAACTCTGGTGTATTGCAAGGCCTTGCAGAAAACAGCAAATCTCTGCTAAAGACAGGAAAATTATGTCCATTTATTTTAGAGCAGAAATGGATCCCCTGGATCTGCCATTAGAAACCTTATTCTAAGTTTGCTTAAAGCTTATAATTTTTTTTGGTATCTCAATTAGAAGCTTACTGGAACACAGAAGACAGATCTTTATCAATAGCACATTGCCCTAATTAAAAATAAATAAATAAATAAATAAACCCCTGTAGCCTTTAGTTATGTAGCTTAATCGATACAGGTGACATGATGACATAGTAGAAAGGGCAATATTTCAATTACCCACCAAAATTAGGGCCTGCTCCAAGCCTACAGAAAGAGGTTACTCAGTTTAGTCCCAATCATTTCACAAAATAGACAGTATTGCTCTCCCCACAACTGGAAACCATGGCATAGGGAGAGCTTTGCATCCACTAACTTGGGGCACTTAATCCAAGACAACCAAAGCTTAGTTTTCAGCATTTGTGTTTCAAAGAAGCCAACCCTCAGCTGGCTTTAGGCAGCCAAAGCAACCCCAAAGGAGTTTAGTGTGAGCCGTGAAGGTGCCTCACTTCTTACCTGTCTCAAATGAAGGCCACAGAAAAGGTGTGCTGAGCAGGCAGCTGTGAGAGGCCTGATAGGTGTCACTCCCATGCCTTCACTTCAGGACTGTCCTGGAAAGGCAGGAGTAGATTACAGTTCTTCAGGATAAAATTAAGGCTGGTGCTATTCTTTCTCTGCCTACCTCATTTTACTAAGGGGTTCTTGATTCTGCAAGAAGAGAAAGAATCTCCTGTCAAGGGTTTCTGTTGCTACAGAACTGACTCAGTCACAGATCACATCTCTGAGGATATTAAATGCAGGAGCAACTCTGGGAGAGAAAATAAAAAGTATTCATCCTGATAAAGGCAACTACATTTCTGATACTATATTAATTTTTGAATGCTTGACTTTGCAACATGAGCATGGTCTATAAAAACAGGGGTGCCTTAGTAAGTCACTTTCTTATATTAAGTGACTGTTTTCTTAGTAAATTGTGAGGGGGAAAATCCCATGAAAATCAGGAAACATCTGCTCCTCTACCAGGGACATCAGCAATGAGGTGAGAGGAAGCCATTTCCATTCATACTGGCTGCTACTTTCAAAGCCTCCAAACTACAGCTCTTGCCAAATATGTCATCTTTCAACTTGTACTATTCAAACTGCTTTACTTCAAGCATGCAAAGTCTACCTCCACACCCCAGACAGTTTTTAAAGAGGTCCACCAGTATGAGCTGCTGGAAAGCAGCTCTGCAGAGGGCCTGGGTCTGCTGGTGGACAACAAGCTGTCCCTGAGCCAGCAGTGTGTCCTTGTGGCCAAGAAAGCCAATGGTGCCCTGGGGTGCATTAGGAAGGGCATGGCCAGAAGGACAAAGGAGGGGATCCTGCCCCTCTGCTCAGCCCTGGTGAGGCACATCTGGAGTGCTGTGTCTGGTTCTGGGCTCCTTGGGACAAGAGAGACATGGAGCTGCTGAAGGAGGTCCAGTGGAGGGCTATGAAGGTGATCATGGCTCTGGAGCATCTCTCTGATGAGGAAAGGCTGAAGGAGCTGGGTCTGTTCAGCCTCCAGAAGAGATGACAGAGAGGGGATCTCATGGAGGTCTGTCACTATCTGAAGGGAGGGTGCC
The DNA here is from genome assembly GCA_013399225.1 of Rhipidura dahli. Taxonomy (NCBI): domain Eukaryota; kingdom Metazoa; phylum Chordata; class Aves; order Passeriformes; family Rhipiduridae; genus Rhipidura; species Rhipidura dahli. The sequence continues at coordinate 205,367 of VXAC01002371.1, read as the reverse complement.
AGAGGTTGGACCAGGCTCTGCTCAGTGGTGCCAGTCAATAGGACAAGAGGCAACAGGTAGGAACTGATGCACAGGAAGCTCCATCTGGGTATGAGGAAGGACTTGCTTCTGTGCAGGTAACCAAGCACTGCAACAGGTTGCACAGAGAGGGTGTGGAGTCTCCCTCACTGGAGTGTCTGCCTCCAGAACTGTCTGGAATGTGTTCTAGGATGACACAGGGAGGCTGGAGCAGATGCCCCACCGTGTTCCCTTCCAACCTGATGCATTGAGTGATGCATCAGGCCAGTTTCCCAGCAGCTGTTAGCAGGCATTTCTCCAAAAGCCAGCCTGCTTCCATTCATCCCAGTGAGGAATCTGGCCCACTGCAATACAATATTTCAAAACACACCTTTTAATTCCAGTTCCAAGTTATTTCACTATAAAAAAATGCATCCTACAAAATAACCGAGTTGAAGGACCATCCTTACACACCCTGTGAGGTCCTGCCTATTTTCACAGGATTTGAAGCATTCTTCTTCCCACTTCCAGATGTCTACAGGAACACTTGTGCAGCCAGTGCTGGCTTACCTCACATGTCTGTGAAGATCACTTGCAGAGAAGACAAGGCTTTGGCCAAAATCCAGCCTGAAACTTAACTTTCTTCTCATCCTTCTTGCAGACAGAACTTGTTGCTTTCGATTTTTGACAACTTCTCCAAGGAGTGTGAAAGCACCATGAGGAAACCGACTAACAAAATGCTGTAAGTACTTTTCTGCATAGAGATGATGGAAGTAGCAAATACAGACCTCCTCCCCTTTCTGCTGTTCACATGTTTTGTCACTAAGCAGGTCTTTGCCTGCCAATTCAGTCGCCCCTATAAGTTGCACAAGTGGTAATTTTACTATCATTAAACCAAGATTTGAATGTTCAAAAGGAAAGGGGAAAAAAACCCCTCATGATTTCACAAGCTTTAATTACTACAGTTTGTCTTCTGAATTCTGAAAGGATTTCAAACCAATGATTAAATATTTACAGAAGTTAGTAGCCTACATGGAGACTTTCCATTCCCTGAAATAATTTCAGTTGTTGGTATGATTCAAAGAAGAGCTGCTATTGGGTTTTTTTGGGTTATTTTTACCTATAGAAAGGGTAATTGGAACTCTGTGTATCATTAGTTTTCCGTGGCAGAATGAAGTCCCTGAGCTACAAGTGTGATGACCCATGCCAGTGGTTTATTCTGTCTAAACAAGTATTTTCATATCATCATATTGTTTGCTTGACAGTGTTCAGTGTGACAGTGAGAAAGGCTAATATCAAAACTGTTGTGTTGGCTGTGCTGGATGACACAGGCCCTAACCCAGTTTTTAAGGGAGAAGTTTAAGGATTTGCTATTCTTCATCCCTCTACAGCTAAATGGGAGACCTTGGGATTTGTTAGCAGCCCTGACATGGCATCAAAGCATTGTAAAGTCTAGAAGAAACAAGGTTATGGTCACAAAATTCCAATGGCAAAATACAGCTGAAATGTGATTGATTCACTGGGATGATTACTTCCTTGGACATTATCTTGTTTGCTGGCTGGTGAGGTCTCCTACACTTGCCATTTGGTTTTATCTGTCTGCTTGTTTCAGATTAGTATCTGTTGCACTCCTGTTGTGCATTAAATAGTCTGACCAGCCTATTGGCTCCTGAAGCTTTTTGCTTTGGCAAATCCCAATCTTAGCAATTTTCTGAGCAGACATCATAATAAGCAAATGAAAGTAAGGTTCATGGGCTTAATGGCTGCAGAACCACAGCAGAAATCATCTGAAAGTCCTGAATTCTTATTAGTTTAAAAAACCCCCAAAACCCAGAAATCCAGCTTGCACATAGCAGCGCATTTCCACAGCCTCCCAGAAAATCACAACCATTTTTATTAGTAAATACACTCAGATGTATTCCCTGCTCTTCCAGTCTGAGCCAGGCAAGTAAATGCAAGACATTGGGCAGTTTTCATATACAGAAAGAAGATTTAGGATAACAAGTCTGGGAAGTTATTTGCCCCACAGGCATAACTGAAAAGCAGCTCAGTTTCATTTGCCAGTTGAGACCCTGCACCAGAAATGTCATTTCATGGACATGCTTCAGTAGATGTGGAAGCTTAAGCATGTATTTAAATTATCCTAAAGCAACCAGTTTTCTCAAGAATTGTCCTCAATAGAGATGCTTTCCAGGGCCCACACTGCAGACTGAGTGTTTGCCCACCAAACACCCATAGTCAGGATGATTGGGAAGTTGGGAAATAGGGACCTGTTATGGCAGGGAAGTGCCAGAAAAGACAGTGTTTGCTTTTAAAACATTTCTTCTTTGGTAGGCTTATCACCACACTCTTGATGACCTAGGGATTGTAGAAGTCTATCTTAAAAACCTACAACATTTTTTATTAGGCATTGGGTTCAGCCTAAATTTAATAAATTCCTAGCTATTGACGTTACTTAGATAACCATGCACTTAAAATACTGCAAACATCAAATTCCTCAGCACCTCCCAAGCCATACATAGTCTCGGGAAATCATTTGCTAAGTGCTTTTCCTAAGGGGAGCAAAGGTGCAGAGTTAAAACCCATAGGTCATTTTAGTGTGGCTTCTACAAGTGCCTGCGAAACCTCTGTGCATCAAAGCCGTAATCCATCAGCTCAAGTGTTACTGTAGCTTGGACTGCAGCCAACCAGCAGCATGAGAACGATGGCTCCCTCACAAAGCAGCCACAATAAAGTACTTACAAATAATCAGGTTGTATAAGAGAGCATTTCTGTGGATGGGACTGTGACCCCTGCTGCTCTCCAAGGCTGCTTCCCAAACACAAAGCATCCTTACAAGGTTTCATTATTTGTAAACACCCTGTAAAAACACATGGAGGAAGTCATTGTTTTAAAACAACTGTTATCTGTTGTCTTTTGCAGAAAAATGCGAGTAGCATGTAACAAATAATTCACTTCTGTTGGGGGATTGGTTTTTTTCATGGTTACAGAGATGACTCCAACAACACATGGCTGTGGTCAGCGGAGAAGAACATGCATCTGTTTGCGGCAGATGAAGAAAGTTCTCCCTACAGCTACTCAACCATTTTCGATGACAGCGAAATGGATAGCTTTGACTTTGAGTATGACTTTTGTCAGCCTAAAGTCGTCACGTGCACTCCAGAACCAGATGCCTTTAATCCCTGCGAAGACATCCTGGGATACGGCTTCCTCAGAGTGCTGATCTGGTTTATAAACATCCTTGCCATCGCCGGCAATTTCACAGTGCTCCTCGTCCTCCTGACCAGCCACTACAAGCTCACCGTCCCTCGCTTCCTCATGTGCAACCTCTCCTTCGCCGACTTTTGCATGGGACTGTATCTCCTGCTCATCGCCTCCGTGGACGCCCAGACCAGCGGTCAGTACTACAACCACGCCATAGACTGGCAGACGGGCAGCGGCTGCAGCACCGCCGGCTTCTTCACGGTGTTCGCCAGCGAGCTGTCGGTGTACACGCTGACGGTGATCACCGTGGAGCGCTGGCACACCATCACCTACGCCATGCAGCTGGACCGCAAGCTGCGGCTGCGCCACGCCGTGCCCATCATGCTCGGGGGCTGGCTCTTCTCCATCGGGATAGCCGTGCTGCCTCTCTTCGGGGTCAGCAGCTACATGAAGGTCAGCATCTGTTTGCCCATGGATATCGAAACGGGCCTGTCCCAAGCCTACATTCTGCTGATCTTGGTGCTGAATGTTGTCGCCTTCATTGTCATTTGCGCTTGCTACATCAAGATTTACGTCGCCGTGCAGAACCCAGAGCTGGTAGCTGCCAATAAAGACACCAAAGTCGCCAAGAGAATGGCAATACTGATCTTCACGGATTTCACCTGCATGGCTCCCATCTCCTTTTTTGCCATATCCGCTGCCTTCAAAGTTCCTCTCATCACAGTGACCAACTCCAAGATCCTGCTGGTTTTATTTTACCCCGTCAACTCTTGCGCAAACCCCTTTCTCTACGCGATTTTCACCAAAGCATTTCGGAGGGATTTCTTTCTGCTGATGAGCAAGCTTGGTTGCTGCAAGAGCCAAGCAGAGCTCTACAGAATGAACTATTTCTCTGCTTATAACTCCAACTGCAAGAACGGCGGCACAGCCACAGCCCCCAGCAAAGCCTCCCAAGCATTCCTGCTCTTGTCAGCCTTAGAGAAGCCATATCCTGCACTACGGGACAAGGCATCTCACAAGGAAAATTAACCCAGAGCGCCAAGAGATGCAGCACTTTACACGGCCAGTTGTGATTATCTTAGTGACTAGGGGTTGTTTTATAATATCTTGAACAGTTCATAATAAATAAAAAATGCCAGTAAGTAATTCTTATGCAACATAACTGTTCTGATGTTCGAAGTGGTGTTTTCCCTTCTCTTCCTTTGTAATGGTAGGTGTGGGAGGTGGCCATTAGGCAAAACTTTTCTTTATAGGGAGCCAAAAGAGTCCAGGAACAGTCAAGTTGTTCTTGAATTTAACAGCTACTGCAGTGATTGCAGCCTGGCTTCTTTTTCTCCAGATCTGCTTCCTGGGAGTGTTTAAAGCCTGTTTGCTACCTTTCATGGCTCCTTTATTCATTCCTATCAGCTGTGCTGGCTTTGTTGGTTTAAAGAAAGAGGCACTAAACTGGATGTCTCCATTTCATCAACAGAAACTTCCAATTACACAGCCACCTACACACTGTTAAAGAAGAGCGTTCCAGTGATAGGCTGTAAAGATGTCACCCAAGGAGGAAAGCTGATCTATTGAACCTTTGTTAGTGACAATTTTGCAGTTTACATTAGATCTCAGTCTGAGCTGGTGGGTGGTTTACTTAAATTATTAACCCATACACAGCCATGTGAGATCTGGGAATCACATGAGATGCAAACCCCCCCTGCCTCTGCTGCACACAGGACTCTATTTAGGTATCACATGTGCACACACAAATCAGGTAAACTGAAGAGCTGCTTCCTGCACAGGCAAGGAAGTGCTGCCTTGTTTTCCCTCCTAGGACAGTGTCAGGAATTATTTTCACATGTCGACTCTCTAACAGCAGTGCCAGTAGCATTCAGGAATGCACTAGGACCTCTTCAGCACTCACAGCCCAACTCTATTCCCAGGTGATGGAGTAGCAGACTAGTTACCTTTTCATGACAATATTTTCCCATTAAAATCTCTCTTTTCTTTCACTGTGCATTGCCTAATGCTAAGTGATCATGCTAAATGCCTGGTCTAGATTTGTGACTGCATTGCTAACTTAGGTAAGTGCAGAGTCTGATTACCATAGGAAAATACTACTATTGCAATCACTTTAAACCTTTTATATTCTCCTTTTCAGATGAGTCCTTTGCTTTCAAGTCTGTGACAGCAACTGAGTTCCAAGGCACTCCTCTTGTTGCCAAAACACTGCACTGCAAGCTAAATTTGCTTCACATTAATGAAAGCAATTCTTTGTAGTAGTGACTGGTATATCATTAGTTCATAATTGTGATTATTAGAAATAACATCTCTGACCTACTCTTACCTTCAGCTTAATGCCATGATTTCAATCAGCACAAAAGCTCTGGATGTAAGCACAGCTGTGCTCACAAGCAGTTCCCACAGGTGGAGAAATGAAGCAGGATTGAGAGCAGAGGAGACTCTTAAAACTCTTTGGTTTAGCAATCAGTATACATCCCAGAGGATTCACCTCTTTACACACACCAGCTCCAGCTTAGCCAATGGTGAAACAGGACTATGACAGGATATTTAACTAGAATACAAACCAAAGGTTTACTGGTGTAAAAAAAATAGCTACTAAAGCCTAAAGCTTTTCTGTCACCTGTCTCAAAACTGATGTTCTTCTGACATCCCATGGAAAAGTCCTGCACAAGATTTAGGACATGGCAGCACAATATCTTAAGTGGACAATAACTGATTTACTTGCATTATGTTTCACCAGGACAAGAGCTTGGCAGCATAGCCTCCCTACCACATAATATGGTTGGGAAACTACAAGGAAGGAAAATGAGTTAGAATTAGCAACAACTGATAGTACCTACTCCACAGTGCTGCAGAGATAACAGCCCAGCAGCAAGAGAGTCTCTGCGGGCATTTTTCTTTCTGTACCTGCTGTAAGTTGAGTGAAATCCACCATTTACAAAATTGCTGTTCTAAGGGAAAAAAACCCAAACCACCACTGACAAAACAGCAAATATAATTTATATACTTAAACTTTTTCTATGCACAAAATTAAGCAAGTAAGTAAAAGCAACACTTTTAATAAGAGATTCAGATTCATGCCAGAGCTTCTCATAGAAGTTACATTTCTATCTCACTATTTTTACTTTACCTTCTTTCTGGTGTAAAGTTTTAGACAGCCATTTACTGAAGTATCTTTGATGGCCATAACTGGTAGTACACACCTCATCCTGTCACATCTGCAGCAGTATGTTTGCTAAACTGTAAGTAGCAGCAATCAAAAACATTCATTCATAAACTATTCAGATCAAAAGCACTGATTACTGCTCAAATCACAGACTAGAGCTTACATTTCAATAAGAAACTTTTTTGCTGTATAAAAATTCCTGACTTCAGATGCATTTAGTTGTAAATGTCTTGTTCAAAGCTGTAATTCTTTACCAATGTTATCTTCAAAGCTAGCTAAAAATTAAGTGCTCTTTAGCCACTTTATTTTATAGTGACCAGGAAAAACAGATCAAATTCAGAAGCACCACTCAGAGCCTGTGCTGTGTTTAGTGAATGGTTCAGATCCAGTCCTGTCCCCTGGATTCCTGTGCCACACTACCTCTGCTTCCAGTCTTTCCTGATGATGGAAATTGTCTCACAGTCCATAATGTACACATTCACAGAGCAGGAGCACCTCAGGGCCTGTGATAGAGTACTGAAACCTAAAAGCATCTATCATGTGGTAAGAGCTGCATTTCTTGTGCATTTATGGGTCTGAAGCATAGCGTCAGCACAGCTACAAGTCATCGGGATGGGGGAAAAGAAATCATACACTGGAATATTTTAACTGCCTTTGAATACAAAATTCTTCACATTCCAGCAGCAGCATCCATAAAAGACAAAAGAAATGGCACATTTGGTTCAAGTGCTCTGTTTCAGTGTCCTGTCTTTGATACTGGGGAGCAGCAGATACATCAAAAAAAGCACACAATAAGCTCAATAATTGTTCAAAACTCACCTCCTGCCTTATGCCATTAGCACAAGGGTTTACACTATTATGAACAAGGGCTGGGGTTTTTCCTCTCATTTCTTCCATGTAGTCATTCTCTCCTACTCTTCCCTTTCCCTTCTCCCAGCCTCTGCCTCCTCTCAGGGATTAGAGATAACCAAAATGCCTCAGTGTCTCATTCCAGCAGACATGGGAGCAGCAGCCAGGAGGGGGGCTGCCTTAGTGTAGCATTGTCCTTCCAGCAGGATTATCCTGTTCTGAGGCAGCCTGGCTGCAGCTTCAGCCTGGAGTTGTCTATATTGCCCTACAAGGAACAGGAAGCAGCCAGGGAAAAGTTGCAGCTCTGAAGGACAAGGGCCCAAAGCTTCTTTTGGACCTCTATTTTTAGAAGAACTAATAAAAAATTGATGTTGAGGGCTGGGAGGAATGCAGTTCTTATGGCAGGGTGAGCTACTGCCACATGCATGGCTTGTACACATTTCTCTAAGCAAAGTTTATATTGAGGGAACACAAAAACAATTCTGTGCCAGAAATCTAAATGAGATGATACTTTTATTATTATGCACAATTTGTATCATTCACAGCTTACTGGTCTGTAGTCCTAGGACAAAGTGGCAACGTACAGTAGCAAACTTAAATGACTTTGCATTGACAATGAAAATAAATCACATTTTAATATTACATTGCACTACTCATTGCATCTCAGTAGACATAGATCCTGTAGAATAAACAATAATAATTCTCATCTATTGAGAGCTCCAGGATCTTTCCCAGACATTTCCTTTACTTGCATCTGGAGTGCATGTCTTTAAACTGAAGTCAAAAAAACACAAAGCAACTAAAAAAATCAAGAGAGAAGTGTGCAGCTGAAACAGCCACATGTTTTAGACTTGCACAGATATTGCTTTTTTTTTAACTCAACAGTCTTAGAAAAGAATTACACAACAGTGTGTATTTATATTTCAAGTCATACATCAGCTTTTAAGAACTGGAATGAAAACCAACAGAACTAAAATTTATTTAATTATAATCACAGAGAATTTCTTTGTTAATTACAAACTATTTTTTTACTTTCTTGAATTACAAACAGATACAACATTTCAAACTTTGAAGCTATTCATTCCAATGATGTGTCTTGGTTGGGAAAACAATGAAATAATCAGAAAAAAACAGCAAAGATAGCCGAGTACCTAACAATACAGTGGTTTCATTTGCAAACTAAACAGATTAGCAACACAGAATTTGCATATTTTTTTACCACAGCTTTGTTGTTTTGGGGGTTTTTTGGGAGATTTTTTTATAAAACAACAGTAGAAAGTTCAGTAGTTTCACAGAAGGCTTCTAAGGAAATAATACCACAGTCTTCAAGGACATACTGGAGTTAGGGTTTCACCACTCTGCATCTCCAGTGGCTTTTGCAAAAACATGGTCTTTACCCCCAATGGACATCACTCCATCTTTTAAGTAGAACTTCCATTTGTTCTTAGTTCGATGTATCTGATGAAAAATAATAATCAAAAATCAATGCCACCACGCTTATACATTACAGCAATCATTTAAAAAAAAAAAAAAAAAATCAGTATTTAGGCACAACCCGCTTTACATACACGGTTTCTATTTTAAAATCCTTATGGCCCAAAATATTCAACGGAAGCCATATACTTCAATTGTTTATAAAGTACTCCCTGCCCTCTCAAGAGAGCAAGCTCCTGAATCTCATCCCATCCTGTCCCACTCTCCTCTCCCCCAACTTTCCCGCCCAAAAAAGTGTTATCTGTACATCTCAACACCAGCAGGACGTGACAACAGTAATGGGGCAATCCCAAAACACAGCACACCCTGCAAACCAGTGTAGCTTAAGTGAAATGCAGTGCTTTCCTTTTTGCATGGCAAAGCAATGTTGCATGCCTAGAAATGTTAGGAACAGGCTAAAAGCATAAAAACTGGGCTTAAAAGCAAATAGTGCCATTCAGAAAAATGTAAGAAAGAATTTGCAGATTCTGTTTCTTTTTAAAGACCTGCAAAAAGATGCACACTGCTGGAAGTTTTGTTTGATACTAAAAGGAAGAATGTCAAATATCTCTAGAAAACTCCTTGAATTTTCAGCATCAGTCTATTTTCAGTTCCAGAAAGAAAAGAAACAGGACAGCAATTTTACCAAACATATTGTCTTAAAGGTAACAAAGTAATTTAAGAGAAAACTGGTTTTATCTACTCTCTACAGGGCCTAAATGTTTCATTAAATCTGTATGGGAAAGTTACCGACATCTTTCCCCAGCTTCTGTATCTGTCAATTTCTAATTACATCTGATATTAAATTTCCTACAAGACATGTCCAATGCTGACTTTCCTAGTAGTTTCTTTAAGATTTTCAAGCAATTTTTCAGCTTATTTCAGGCAAAACTTGCTCTAGTATGCACTACCTATGGCATCTGTAACATCTGAGTTCTGAAGCTTCAAAACTTGGTGTACCTTCCTATACAGTACAGACACCAATGGCTTCATTCCAGAGGCATTTTCTACACATATCCCTATAACTTCCCAAAATGACTGGTTTCAGGAACACTCAATCTGTCACAGTTTCATAAAGACAATTTTCTTAGCACCTCTCTGTTTCCTGAACCACAGACAACCATTAAGGCAGGCCTAGTTAGACACACAAAAAGCTATCACTGGTCACTTTTGAAAGAATATTTTAAAAAAAAAAATCAAGGCACACTCTTAAACAAACTACAGCCATGTTTTTCTATATTTGCTTTAAAATAAAATATGCACTTTTTAAAATCTTTTAAATTGTGACATACAAGCATCCAAAACCATACCATTGCTAAAAGGACTTAATTTGATCTTCAGGAGTTCAAAATAAGTTGGATTTTAAACATTAAAATGAAGGAGGACAAAACAGCACTTAACAACTACTGTGTTTTTCAGACACAACAAAACTCTGGTAGCAAAATCTGTCAATAAGCACTACAAAGACAAAAAAAATTGTAAAAGAAAGTACACACACTCCTCTTTCTGTTACCCATTTTAAAAGCTTTAATTCATGGCTGAATATGCCTAAATACATCCATGGAGATGTTGATCTTACTTAAAAGCTAAGGAAATAAACAAGCTTTTACACCTTTACGAATCATAATTTTGCGAGACTTGTTGTTCCCTTTTCCTTTAATAGGCCATTATGATTATCCTCTTTTCAGAAAACAGCAGGAAAGTCTTCAGACTACTGTCAGCTAAACACATCATTTAAAGACTCTATTACAGCATCAGAGTTTCTTTAAAAGGCACTGACAGTAGAGCCAGCATGGATTTGCTGAAGTATTTAGTATGATTAAAGAACAAAGACCAAAGTATATCACTGTACCTTTTCATACTGGCAAACGATCACATTGTCGGTGTCAAACAAGTCTGCAATGTCCTGTTCACTGACATCATCACCAGAGTTCAAGGGGTCCTAAAGATTAAAATTCTGTTTTATACACTCTCAGAATGGCATTGAATATACTTGGAATCAAACATACCCAGAACAATAAAGTTACCACTGCAAAAATCAAGACCTAGAGGCTGCAAAGACCACATTGCACCAACCTCATCTACACATACCTTTTACATGTTTGCATTCTCAAAACCCAACACCCTAAACAAAGCCACAGGTCAAAAAAGTACGACTGTAACTGATAAAGCAGATCCCAGTAACTGATCAACTCGTATTTATTTTTATGACATTCAAATGCTCCAAGTTGATTCTCCTGTGAACAAACCCAAATTTGCATATCTTTAAGGAAAAGGAAAATCTAGGAAACACAGGGGATTAGACAGAGAAAAATCTTGTATCGCATTGTTCTCTGTCTAATTCCCTGTGGTCCTTCAGAAGGAAATAACAACTAGATTTGTATCCTGATCTCATTTAAATAAATCTTTTTTAAACTTAAATCTTTAAATAATATCTTATTTAAGTAAAAAGCAGAACTCCATTCCACTAAGGCCAGGATTTTACAATAAAACTTTCATTCTGATAATTAAGTATTTGAATTCATCCAATAAACAAATTACTTTCCAACAGTTCTTTCATTTGTCCATACTCATCATTATGAGCTTTTGAGTAATTTCCCTGCAGTAACTCCCATCTCCAGAGGTTTGTAACTTCACTGTGCATGCTCTGCATTAAACTAACCAGGAAGTGTTCTACGTCCAACAATTCAAGTCAGGAGAGATCTAACATTGTTATGTGCTTCTAAAGGCTTAAAAGTAAATTACCTCCTCAACTATATCTATTTGAAGGTCTTCATTGTCCCCATCACTGCAGCTGGACTCCATGTTTGAAGAACTGTCACATTCTTCATCATAGTCTTCCTCATCATCCAGAACCCTTAGATCCTCTGAGTCAATAAAGCCAATGAATTCATTCTCTTCTTTATCTTTTATATGTGGTATTTGTTCCTTGGAAGAAGCATCCCCAGTGCCATCGAGCTGACTTATACCTTCAAGGTCACTGCAGAGATCCTTCTCCAATGGCAAAACAGATTCTGTCTGCTCCGTGGGTTCCACGGGACAGGAATGACAGAGACCAGGGACAGCTTGTGAATTAACACCATCATGGAAGCTATGTTCAGCACAAAGCCTGAGATTTTTGTTTAATAAACCAACAAGCTTGAGGCACTAAAATGAGAGCTTCGGATCCTGCTTGCAAGCCCTGAGTTCATTTGCAAACATTGTGTTGCATCTAACTTTAAATGGAACCCAGGTCAAATATTCCCCAGCAATACTGAAAAAAAATTTCCTAAACTTTTCTCTAAACACCCTTGTACTCAAACAACTCTAAAACAAAGGTAATCAAGTGGCCCTTTAGAGTTGCTATTGTAAAAAACCTCCCATAAAAAAAAAAAGAAACAAGCTACTCCTCTACCCCCAAAAATAGCATTTTTCATTTTTGAAATAAAAGTCAAGAGGAACTGATCCCTCTCCCTCAACTCATTCAAAATGCTTTGTTTAAATAAGATATAAAAAGCTGGGAGAGACAGTAAATATTTCAGTACTTCAAGTTACTGTTCATAAAAGTGCTAGAATTCCTAAACAGAGCATTCACAGGAGCATAAAAGGGCTTTAGGGTTTCAGCCATCTTCAGTTTCTCATTAAATCTTTATTGTAGCACTTAATTCCCATCCACATACACTTTCTATTTCAAGAAAATAACACTTTGTTTTGACCTTCCATTCTCACTGCAGTCTTCATCATGCTGCCATCAGGGTTCAGATGAGCAACAGAACATGCTTTCTATTTACAGACATTTGGCATTACTGTCATTAAATTTGAATTTAATAAATTTGCCTCAATCACATATGAGCACTACAACTCAAAGTCAGCGAGCCAGCCTGAACTTCAAACATCTGCAAATAATTTCTGGAACTAAAATTAGATGAGGTCAGGAAAGCAGGTTGTTAATTAAAATCATTCAAGTTTCCCACACAGCTCTAGCTAAGTTCTAGTTTGTCCAGGACTTTTCCCCCAAGGAAATACATTTTCTTCAAGGAGATTTTCACTTATCAAATTTGACTTTTCATCCTGAATGCATTCTCAATACAATTTTAATGCTCTTCACACATTACAAGTTAAAATTAATCCCAGCTGATCCTGCAAAACCACTTTGCCCACAACCAACCAGTATCCATATGCAGGTCAGTGTCAGAATGATATGGAAGTTCTCAAGGAGTCTTTCATGTCTGCTTAGTCACCAAAAACCCCTGTGATTCTCAAAAGTAATCAGTAAGTCTAATGCATTCTATATCTATTACACTTTCAGTATTTTTAAATTGATATTCTCATCAATCACAGTATTTTAGCAGTAGTTTTGACAAATTCTTAATGCAAAACAAGCAGTCAGCTACTGCTATACTGAAGCTTAAGAATGAACCATAAAATGCAGGTAACTTTCATTCTTCTCATTTCGAGGTGCTAGTTGCCACTTAGAGAGGTGTTCAAACCACCACCTCTAACAGAAGTATTTTCCTTAGCTGAGAAACAAAAGGCTTTACCTTGTCAGAAGAAGCAATGCTGCCCTGATCCTTTAGAAATGCATTTTCATCCAAACTTTCCCCTGCAATAATCAGGTCAATGATATCATCGGGCACCTGCTGCTGCAGCAGCTCCGGATGCTCCATGTCCAGCTGCCCCTCCACATCCAGCAGGACACTGCTTGAGCTGCTTGCCAAGGATTCATCAACAAAAAGTCCTTCAGAGCATTCTGGAGTAAACACAGCTGTGGGAAGGTTGTCATGCTGGGATCTTTCTGTGAATTCACTGCACTGATCCAACACTGCATTAATTTCCAGTTCCTGCAGACTCACAGAAGGCTGCTGGACCAAGGTAGCAGAGTTCTCCAGGTGTTGCTTTTCCACAAAGCTTGGTTTATACAGCACAGCCTGTTGGACAGCAGCCTCCTGGGGCTGCAGTGTTTCACCAGCTGCATGGGCAGCAGATGAATTCACCTGTGTGACACCGGCAACGCTGGCCTGCAGAACTGAAGCTTGCCCAAGGGGATGAAACATCTGCTGCACAGGGTAGTGGAGAATGCTCCCATCTCCTGAGGCCTGTGTAACCACAACAGGCACATTCACCTTATAAAGCTGCCCTACAGAGAGAAGAGTTAAAACCTTCTTCAGCAGCTGAAATAAAAGGTTCATCCAGGCCACTGACCTGTCCCCACTAAAAACAATAGCCAACACTCAGGCAAACTATGAGAAAAAGCACATTTACAAAGCAACACTTTCCTCAAGCACAATTCCAGCCCTTGAAAATCAGGTATTTAGAAGTTTTCTGAATCATGGCTTCCATCCAGTCCATCATGTTTCACACCTCTTTTTCGGTTTGGCCTATACACTACCTTCTGACAGTAAGTTCAATAATTCAACTACTTACTGGATTTAAAATTAATAAACAAATAAATACCCTGGTTTGAAATTTTTCCATGCCATTTTAGAAACTAAGGAATACAATATGAAACAGGAAACTAGTCCATAGCTGCAAGGAGGGTTCATTCCTTTATGGACCTTTAAGTACTGTCTCTAAAAAACTGCCTATTTTAGTTAAAAAAACCCAAACAACTCCTAATTTATATATATTTTCTTAAGAAAACCACTCCAAATACTGAATGCCAAAAGTTCCAAACTTTATTTAATTTTTCTTCTCCCCACACACATGCTCACACAGACAGTCACTGGTACCAGTCTATAGGCCTCATAACATCAGGAATAACACCTGAAACAGATAACTAAAGACATCAGTTTTCATCAAAGAACAACTGTTTGAGGGAAGAGTCAATGACTGAACTAAGCCTTCCACTGATCACACCTAAGCAGTACAAGCACGTTTTTGTACAAGCAGTGCAGGCAGTTTTATCACCAAAAGAATGGGATCAAAAAGGTTAATGGATAGTTGGATTTTATTTGAATAAGAAATCAATTTGTCTCTGAAGCACCAGAGTGCCTTTAGCTTTTTTAAAACATAGAAGGCTGTCCCAGAGAGACAGGGAGAAGGAGATACCTGTGTTTGGGCAGGTACAAAGGAGAACACTTGTAACAGTTTGTAAAACTGACACACCAACTAATCAATGCAGTTTCTTCCCACACGCAGCCACTACAAACACAAAGTAAGAGGAGAGTTAACTGGCTCTACTCACTCCAACTTCTCATCTATTTCATCTACTGTTCCTGGGACTGTCTTTCAACATCCCAGGCTGTTTTAGATCTCATTACCCTTACCTGGTGCTGGCTGCATCATCACTCCAGCTGGCATCTGTAAAGGATAAGCAACACACGAAGGGAGAGCAAGAGTCACACCCACTCGTGGGGGCCCCTGGAACACAAGAGCTGGGTTTAAGCAGGAGCAGGGCACTGAGTGCCACACCTGGAATATCCATGTGAAACACAGAGGAGGGGCCTCTCTGTGGTCATCTCCACTGGAAAGCTGCACCACGCTTCTGGGATTTAGACAGATGAAGAGTATTCTACACTGACAGAGCAATGACTTGCCCTAAGTATTTCCTACTTGCCAGCTATCAGACTCCCTTTTTGCTAAGGCAACATTTTCCATATCCCCTCAATGTACCCACCATCCAGAAAGGTATTTTTCTGCTCAAAGTCACTTTTACCTAAGTTTATGCATTACTCCACACAGCACAGGTTTCTTGCCTAGGCCTATGAAGTCACTTCATAGTCTCTTTTCCTCCTGGGAAACAAAGAGTTGGATTTACAGCTCCCTTTCAAACTAGCTGTTCTGAGAACATCCAAAGTTTAAATCAGGAAAACTCACATATTGCACAAACACCTTCCCAATATTATATTTCAACTTGACAAGCCAGACAGCTTGAGGCTCAAGAGGCACTCAGTAAGTTCATCAAGCTCTGGCAATTAGTGGCTGCTCCCCAAAGAAATTTTGCCATGCCCAGACTTCAGAACTTGTCAGCTATAAAAACACTCATTTTCCTTCTGGATGATTTCTACACCTCACAGATAATGCTGCTCCCAGCCTCACTAGTGGTAGTATTTCTCAGCCATGCACTATTTTAACAACCAGTAATACTTTTTTTTATTAAAAAAAGATTATGTAGGTGTGCATTTCCACTACACTTTCATCCTATGGGCTAAACACATGCAGCTGTGTCTTCCAACATGCTTCTGGCTTCACTTCTTGCAGAGCCAGCTGGTATATCCCATCCTTTTTCACTGCTCCAACAGAAGCAGCAGTATCACAACTCTCCCTCTTGAAGCCTATTAATAACTGGCAAACAATTTTAAAAATTTAGGAGCTCAACATAATCAGAATTGAAGTAAAACATTGCTACAGCTACATACCAGTTTTGCTGCTGAGAAATGCTGAAAACCTCTGCCAGCTTGGATGACAAAAGAAGCTATTAAAAAAAATAAAGCACTTTACAAAAAATATTAATTTCTTGGATACCGTTATCTTTCAATAATTAACAGCAGTTGAAACAAACATGGGTGAAAGTAAAGCAATCTGACTTCAGTTCATCTCATTAGTCAGCACGAGTATTGCCTTGTCAACTTGAGGAAAACATGCAAGCACTTTTTTTGCAGCAGAGCAAATCTGCTGATGCTAAAAGTAGGAACAGTGGGATAAGATTTTCAAAAGCACTCAATATTGACTTCCATGGGAGAAAAAAGGGCAAAGGGAGAACTTTCCCAGGCTTTTGGAAGCAAACAATTTAGGTAGTCCTAACCACTTTGAAAATCTCTTGCCATAGGGCAATTCAAATCCCCTTTTTAAAAACAGATAGATCTACTCGCCTCAACAGATTGCTTTGCCTTAGTATTGCCTGTTAAAAACTTAAGGGCACGAAGGTAATGCTCATTAAATATAAAACCTCCAACAGCCCACAAACACAAAATTTTATTCTCTTTAGTCATACAGAACAAATAAAACACCTGTGTCCAATAATAGTTAATTTAACTACGAAGACTGTAAAAAAAAAACCCAAACAAACAAACGAACAAAAAAAACACACTAAAAGGAAGGAAAAAAAATTTTTAAACCCCACAGAATGCCTGCCCAAGCCTGAAATACACTGCAGCAGAGATTTTCATTAAATCATCGCTTGTGGGTTTTGTCCTTTATGGGCAAAGGTCCTAACAGCCTCTCACTTTGGGGTAAGTCTCAGCTGAGCACTACACTCTACCACAACACCACCACAGTGGTCAGCTGGACTTAATTGAGAAGAACAGGTCCTGATGTCAGAGGCTGTGTGAAAGTCAAGTACCTCTCTGCAACAGGAATGCTGCTTCTAGAAAAAACTAGCTGAAAGAAAACCTAAAAAGCTTCCTCTCTTCTGTTTGAGAAAGGGATTACACTTTAACAAATTGAGAACCAGATTAAACCCCAACCTGACACCAGAGCTGCGTGGCACAAATGAGCCATACAACCTCTGTACACATCAGGACACCCATCAAAACAGGAAGCAGGAGTTTAACCCTGCAGGTAAATCTACAACTGAAGGGCTACACTACTGGACTGCAGACAAGAAGGCTAAAATTCTCTGCACGTTTTGCTATTGCAAATGAGCAGCTAATCTAGAGCATGTAAATGGAATTCTATTAGTTTATCAAACTTTAATTCATCATTTATTTGTCAAATTCTGCTTACAAATAATTACCGTTCCACATCAAACTAGATATATACACAAGCATCACACACCATTATTTCAAGTCCTCCAAAAATATCCCTGAACCACTGAGATATTCTTAAATTGCATCCATTGTGTCCAACAACATCTGACCTGCTGAAGTCTGCAAAACGCTGTGAGAACTGTGTGGCAGCTGCAGGCTGAACTGTGGAGAACAGTGGCTGTGTTTGAAGAAGCCTTCTATTGCTTTAGACTGTGTCACCTTCGTTTCCCAAAGCTGCAGGAAGATTATAACTAAGGTCAACAAATATCAGCTTTCAAAACAAACTGCATCAAAAAAGACAATCAGGTATTCCCAGCTTTTCCAATAGTAAGTTGACTGATTCTAACCAACAAACAGGGCAGCAGTAACTAACCAATTTCAACCTCCAGCAGCCCACACATCACTCCCAGGATACTTAACAGCTCTAAGTTTGTGAAAAAGTTCGTTTTGGAGGGCAAAGAAATTGACAGGTCCATCATCTCAAAAGAAAAAAAATAACCACAAACACAACTGCTATGAATTCAAGGGACCCCAACAAACCTGCTTCAAGTCTTTCAGAACCTGCTCGTCTACACCCTCCTCTGCAAAGAGCTCCCGCACACCTTCAATGACATCATCAATAACGAACTTGTATAGTGCAGGCTACATCAGAAAAAAAATAGATATTTTCAAGTTAAGATGAGCATTAAGTCATTTGAAAAGGTAGCACGAAGTCTAATCTCACTTCATAAACTGCTGTTACAAACTGAACAGCATAAACAGATCAGTTTAACAAACAATGTCAAATGCAAGTCTCTGAAAGTTCACTCATTTCTTTTAAATCTAACATCCCTAAAAAAGTACTGGATTTGAGCCTCAAATCCTAAGGTAGCTTAGGCTACCAATAATTTGGCAAGTGCATAAGAAAATCCTAGAAACATTCAAAACCACTGTGTACTGCATTTTCAAACAAGCATGTCTAACCACATTGGATCATTCTAGAACTATTGCTCCTAGCATAGAGGCCAACCAATAATACAAGATACTAAAAATGAGCTGTGCCACTTCTATCAGAAGGAGAATGCAAAGAACCCCCAAAAAATAAAAGCATTTCATTTTTTTTTCTTTGTGGAAAGAGTCTGACCCTGTATAGTAACCTAGCTGTGGAAATTTTAACACTACTTTGATCAATAAGGATCATACATCTTATATTACAAAAGGACTCCAACAGAACATTTTATTCCTTCTTCTGCCCATGTTAATGATTAAATCCTAATTCTCCAGCCAGACCTGGACAGCAGATCCACGTGAGCTTCAGGATTCCTACATTCCAATGCAAATGTAAGATAATGAGCTTTCAGCAACTTAAAGCTTATTAATCTTGACTATCATTACCACCAGAATAGCCTACACAAGGTGGAAAATGAAGCTGAGATATTTCAGGAAACCTTACGAGACTCTGAATTAATAATTTAATTTTTTTAAACATCGAATTAATATTTTATTGCTCCAAAGTTGTCCTAAAGTGCAGATGATAAACAATTTCTTTTCAAAGTGAAGAAGATATTAAGGAGTAAAAAAATTACACTCTCTGGAAAAAGCAACCACCACAACTACTTTAAAAACACCCATACTCAAGTATAATTTCTTATCAGGGGTTATCAAACTCCAAAGATTACCCCAGCTCTTTTTCAGGATACTAGGAAGATGAGGAGGGGAAAAAAAATTTCCTCTTGTACCACTACACTAAAAGCTGCTGATCAACCCATAATGTCAAATGCTCTGCCTTTGCTGCTAATCCAAAAGAGAATCTGAATGTAAATCTTTCAACGGGCCTATTCCTCTCCCCAGGATTGCCAAGCTACAGTGAGTACAAATATTTATTGTGCCATATAAAAACTGCACACAGCAACTGTAAAATTCAAACACCACACGCCTGCAAATTAGAGAAAAATGGTTACAGCGCAGACATTATTGTACTCCAGCTTAATCCCTTTACACACAGGCACTGCTTCACCAGAACCAGGCCATCCATAGTGGGAACTGTCAAACTCCGGCTGGATTTGTGTGCACGGGGGTGGCAGGAAGGGCTTATCCACATCCCATTCCAGCAAAGCCTTCGGGGCTCCCGTGGCATTTCCGTGCCCTGAGGGGGCACCTGAAGGCCCAGGCAAGGAGAGGCAGCAGCGGACGGAACCTGCCATGGGCTAAAGGCCGCCGCCTCCCTGCCCGGCACTGCCGAGCTGCCAAAGCGTCCCTGGCACCCCGGAGCTATCCACTGCCAACCCCTGCCACAACACTTTTACCCACAAACTGTCGTTTTCAACAGGAAAAAAAAAAAAAAAATTTTAAAAAGCTTCCGAAGTTGTCCCTGGGCTTCCCGCGCCAAGGAACGGGCGGCGGCTCCCCCCCCGGGCCGGGCGCGGGAGGCGACTTCCTCCTCCTCATCCCCATCCTCATCCCTGTCCCCGGTGTCCCGCAGGGAGGAGCGGCCAGACCCCGCCAGCCCTGCCCTGCCAGGCCCTGTCCCTCACCACGGGGCTGCCGTGAGCCATGGCAGCAGCAGCGGCGGCCGCCGCCTCAGCCCCGCCCGCCTTTAAGGCGCCGTTGCCGGGGGGACGCGGCCGGCTCCGCCCGGGCCCTGCCCCGCCGGGCCTGCGGGGCTCCTGTCCCCCCACAGACACCCGAAAAGCTGGCGGGTTCTGGGGCACACGCTGCTAAACCCACACCCTAAAACTAAGAGTGAGCCGCCACTGTCCGGTGTGGGCTCCGAGCTGCAGCCCGAAGCGTCACCCTGTGAGCGCAGGATCTCTTTGGAGAGCCCCAGTTGTCCCCGTGGTGCGGGAGGGCTCCCAGGAAAGCTGGCTGCAGAAGCGTCTCATTTTGCTCTGATAAACCCTGAAGTCGTGATTACCCCCTAAACGGGGATAGCTGAAGCTAAGCGTTGCAGTTAAGCAGCAGCAATCTGGTACAGCTACTCAATTATTGCTTACATTTGCAGCAATCTGTTCATATGTTCATACAGAGATCTACCAATTTAGCAGTTACTAATCTGGAAAAACATTCATGAATCTCATATATGTACTCCCATATATACTTAGGTCTTTATGCACCTTCAGTCGGTGTTGCCCTGAGGGTTCTGAGAACCTAGAAACATAATCGCTTTTTCCTTTATTTTTCCTTTGTTTTTCATTTTTTAGGTAGCTATGTCATTACAGTGTTGTTTGCTGTGAAAAGGAGACTCGCCCATTAAGCTTTAATTTTTAAGGCTTACACATCCTGAAAAACGAAAATATTTTAATGAAAATACTGTCAGACCCTTAATTAAATAGCCAGACTAACACCTACAAAATAGAAGAAGCAACATCCTTAATAAGCTGCGTTTTCACAAGTGAGACAAATGCAGTTTGCTATTGAAGTAATTTTTCTCTACAAGAAAATATGTTTAATGACACTGCTTAAGTCTTGAATTAAACAGCAGTTGCATATTCAGCTGTTCTGTATGCCCTCCATCATTGTGAGGAAAAGGCAAGCCATATTGCTTGGCTTACGGAATAATTTAAATAATAAACCTTTTTTTTTTTTTTTTTTTTTTTTAAGCACAGTGCTCATTTGAAACTGCCTGGGATAGTGCATACCAAAAGTGTCCTTATTCTTCTCCTGACTGTTTTTTCCTGTGGTGTTAGCGGAGATAGCAGGAAGGAGCTGCAGCCTTGAGGATCTCACTGGACCCCGAAGGTCACAGATGGGGATTGTGCAGCTGGATGCCCCTTCCTCGTCAGGCAGCCAGACCTGACACACAGCCAGCACCCTGCCAGTACAGGGCTTCTGGAAAGGTGGAAGAAAGAAGATTCATGAATTATTTCTACCTCTTTTTGTTTATCTAGGGATTACAAAATGCCTTGGAATCAGAACAGTTTGTGTGCCTAACTTCAAAAGGAAGGAAAGCTGGGGAGCTTGATACCCAAAGACTACTCAGCTGTCTCAGACAGCAGTCAGGTGACTTTGCCTGTGTCCACAGGAGAATTTGCAGACCAAAGCAATTTACCCTTACCTGCACTGGAGGTGGCCAGCCTGTCTCTGTGTTTGCACTCCCACAAGGCAGTGTGGGCATCCCCCATCTGTTCTAAATTATACCCTTTGTATTGTGGAGAGCAAAGGGCCTGTCACCAGGTCAGCGTGTCAGCTCCCTTCATGCTGGGACAGCAGATAAAGCTGCTTTTAGTACACAGATATCACTGGGGAGAAAGCAGAAACTAGGAATGGGAATAGGACCTTCCAAGCTGCACAGGGAGGTTGCAGAGGGCACTTCCTCCTAACCAAGACACTTCTATTTTCATCTGCAGCCTAGCAGCACACCTTGTATAATTTCTTTTACAAATTTCTAGGGAAGGTGTCTTTTCTTCCAAACACTGTCAGTTGAACAGTGTGAGAAAGCCTGGTATGCACAGAAAAAAAAAATTCAGTCATTTCTGAACAAGGGGAGAAATATTAAAATATCTGTGACTTGCAATACTCATACTGACTGCTAGCTTTGATATGGTGAGCTTAACCTACTATCCATGTCCTGCAGTATAAAGTACAACCCTGTAGTCATTTTCATGCTGATGGGAGTTTTCAACATTTAATCCCACTTTTAAGAGAAGAAACTGAGGCACGGACCCACCAAATACCTTGTCCAAGCTCACAAATGGCAGCCAGGAACAGCAATGAGGTTTCATGAATCCTGGTTCAGCTTCCAGTCCAGCTCTCCCCACTGTAGTCTCTTTAAGAGCTCACAAGAGTTTTAGAAAAGAGGCTATGGAAAAGATTAGCATGCCGTTCAAATCCTCCTGATTTTTCAGGGGTTTTGTCTGCATTTGGGATAGTGCTGCTTAAGGGCACCTCAAACATTTGTTTACTAGACAGGTTTTAATTTGTAATTATTTATACTCCTTTTGGTACATGATGTCTAGAGAAGATTTATTTTTGGATGATAAGCCTTTATTAATCATTTAAAAAAAAAAAAAAAAAAAAGCCGTTTTCAAATGTCTTCCCTTTAAGAAATAGAGAACCCTCAGCACACTCAGATGCTTGGTCACGAATGCCCTCTCCTGTTCAAATTCAGCACTGCTGCTGCTGGGAAGCACGGCCGCACAACTGCAGGGCTGCAAAATTCTTTCTCAAGGCATCTTATACAAATACCATCTCGCCTTTTCTTTCTAAGTAAAGGCAATCATTCTTAGGAGGAACGGGTTGCAGAATTCAGGCAGTCCTCGTGGAGATAACATGACACGAGCAGAGGTGTAATTTCATTTTAAAGATATCCTCTAACACGTTCCCTTTGTTTTCAGCTGTTGACTCATAGATCTATGGCACTCCAGTCTCATAACCAATTTTATTAACAGTGTGATTTTGTTACAAGCTCCATCATTTCCCTCGGAGTTCTGAGACAGATAATATTGGGACTTGTGATTTGTTCCTTTTTCATTTATCATGTGTGACTCCTGTTTCTTCAAGAGCCTCTCTTTTTTTCACCTGATTTAAGCCATTTTATCAGAACTATAGAAATATCTCTCCCTTAATTCAATTTAATGACACATTTTCAGGACATTGGGTGGTTTATGAAGGGCTCTGACCTGTGCAAACTGCTGTATAAAAATGGCAGTCTGATGGATTGAATATACTGAATAGTATTGTGTATCCCAGCTCCTCAATAAGCCCAAAGACTTGTGTAGCACCAGGAAGCCTAATTAGGGATGAAACAAGCCCTACCTCTCCTAAATACTCACCCTGATACATGTGCCTTATGGGAACAAAAAGCCTCAAAGGGAAACAGCAGCCACCTGGGAGGGGCCATTTCACTGTGCTTATTCTTGTCCCCATCACACACCTGCTGGTGTCAGGCTCAGTGCTCAGCCCCTGTTCCCTCACCTCCTTTGCTGTCTCCCTTCTTTCCCTGGGTATGATATACAGATGTTTGTACCAGCCTTTTTTTCCCAAAGGGACCCCAACCTCCTGACCTGCATCCTAAGAAAAGCCACAGTCCAGCTCCCTCCTCTTTTTTCCATTGCCTTTGCCTTCATGGCTCACTAAGTCCTTTCCCTGCAGTCTGGTCTTACCCTTCTTCATCAGTGGTTGATATCTTACCCCTTCCTCACCTGTCTGCAATTTCCACTCATCTGCTTTTGGCTCCCTGGCTCCAGGGGAGAGGGATTAGCTGCTAGAGGGGCGCAGAATCCCACAGAGGCAGGGTGCAGAGGGAGAATAAACCCCAGAAACATCATTTTTCCTTGTTTGAATTAGCTGCTGGAAGTTCATCATTGAGCAGATGAATGCAGAAGCCCCGCAGTGTTAGTGTGATGGTAAATAAGAGCAGAGCAGCATGTTTTGGTCAAGGCCAGTTTGCTCTGCCTAACTTTGCATTTGGTAATCTCGAAAGGAATAAAGCTGTGACCACATCAGGCCTTTGCACCAGCAGTGGAATTTGCACCAAGAAACCACTAAAATCACCCAGCAAGTGACTTTGAGATACAGGCTGAAGCACAGCTTAGCATTCGGGCTGTCCTTCTTACTGCCTCATTAATACCAATTTAAGTCTGCTAAAGAATAACTCAGATGTATGGAGACCAACCCTCCTTGCCATGTTGGGAGTGGGAAGCATTTATATGAGGACCCCAATATTCATTAAAGGGCATATTTCTGAGCTTCCTTTTCTGATAAAACAAGGAGGGGCTTGTTTTTCTCCTGTTGTCCTAACACAGCTGTACACACCTTTTCATTTTGCTTTTTTTTCTTCTTTTTTTTTAGCCCCAGCTCCACTTTTCTGTAGACCTACCCTGAGCAGATTTTCTGCACTCTCCTTTTGACATTATAATCACATAATTAGCAGCAAAGACATTCAGTAATGGATTTACATGGAAGGGGCTAAAACAGCCCCTCGCCTTTTCCGTTCAGGCAGTGGAAGGAAGTCTCATTTAAATCCCGGTATCATTACTTACATTTAGACAGTAACATCTGCTCCCTGTTACAGAGGACAGATGAAGGTCCCTTCCCAGATAGCAGTCCAAGAAGGTTATGGTGGAAGCTCACCTCTGAATATTACTAGGCTAATACCTAAATTCTTGCTTTAATTCGTCCCTGTTTCACTGCTAGGTTTTGTTTGATATTTTCATTGCATTCCCTACAGCATAACCTTGTCATTTCTCTGGCATGAGCAAGATTGTCCTGAGGACAGGTCACCATTGCCCAGAGCAGCTCAGATGTGAGGCAGGGATGCTCCAGGGCCAGCAAGTTCTGCTTGGTGCACAGTGGCAGGATATACTGTATGAAAGCAGATCCTGCTGCATGGTCTGGTGCTGCCCTGCTTGGGTGGGCAACCTTCACTGTGCCCCCCCCATCAGTCTCACAGCCACCTGCTGTGCCCGCAGGGGCTCTGCCCATGCTCCCCCTGCTCCTTTTCCAGCTGCTTCAGCTTGCCTCCCTACCCCAGGAGATTATTCACTTCCTTTCCCCACCCAGCCACCCGCAGCTATTCCCAACTTTGTTCTCAGTACCTTCCCTTGAAGGCACTTCTCTGCATGGGTTCCCCACCACTTTTCTGTTTCAGACCCTTTCCTAGGTAAACTTTTCAACTTGACTTGGAGATGCATCAGTTCTCCTTGGAGAGAACTCTCCGTGCAAACACGCTCTGCCTGCTGCCCTCTCCTGCCAGCTCCCTGCTCACTCCCTGCTTCCTCTCTCTTACCTCTACTGCTGGTCACACCTCACACATCTCTCTTCTACTCGCCGCACATCCCTACTTCTGACTTTTTCCCCTTGGACTTTCATTGTTGGGAATGGAAGTGAAAGTTATTCTCAAACCAAAAAGGCCATCACAATGCAAAGTAATACTAGACTGTACCCACCCACAAGAAGAAATACCTAATCACACTGGGGGTTGGGATGGCAAAGCAGAACTTTGAGCCACTGCTTTTTTTTTTCTTTTTATTAGTGACGCTTCAGCAGGGAGCATGAGCACCACTTACAACATGTTATGCTTGTTCTTGTGAAAACTTACACATTGTTTTTGCTGAGGAAATAACAGTGCTAAAAAATAGCATATACAAGGCATTGCAAGTACTAGGGAGCTGTCCCAACATGTATGTTTTTATTTATAGTCTAGTAATTTGCCATCTCACTTTTTCATGTCCCTGAATCATATTGTTCACTGATACTTTTAAACACTGCAAAATGTTTAAGCTCTGTAAGAGGACTATACTTTTGCTAGATACCTACTTTCCATTTGCAGGTGCTCACTGAAGGATAGCACACCACTGAAGTGAAAATGCATGTTAACTTTATTTCCCAGTGCTACCCAGAATAGCTGATTGCTTTGCTACAGACACAGAAGCATAGGACAAGTGGCACGGTCATTTTATTCTTTAAGCCCATTCTTTGAATGCTGCCTCATAAACCCCTTGCCTCATTCCTGTATTTCCCCACAGAGGTCTCACTGTTTCCCTAGTAACAGAACAGGCTTTGAAATTTGTGAAAGTCTTAAACAGTTGTTGCTACATTATATTCAAATATCCCAGGAAGACCAGAGGGAGCACTCAATAGGAAAAACCATGGATTCTTTGGGCTAGCAAATGAGGCAGAAAAGGGTCTGCCATAAACCACTGTGAGACCCCACCCAGAGTGCTGCATCCAGCTCTGGGGCCCCCAGCATAAGACAGACAGGGACCTGCTGCAGGGAGTCCAGAGGGTGACCACAGAGATGCTCGGAGGGCTGGAGCTCCTCTCCCATGAAAACAGACAGAGAGAGCTGGGGTTGTTCAGCCTGGAAAGGGGAAAGGCTCCAGGGAGACCTTACATCACCTTCCAGTACCTAAAGGGGGCTACGAGAAGCTGTTACAAGAGCAATTAGTGATAGGACAAGGGGAAATGGCTTTAAATTGAAAGAGGGCAGGTTTGGATTAGATGTTAGGAAGAAATTCTTTACCATGAGGGTGGTGAGGCACTGGCACAGGCTGCCCAGAGAAGCTGAGGATGCCCCCTCCCTGGAAATGTTGATGGTTGGCTGGGACTTTGCACAACCTGGTCTTGTGAAAATTGTCCCTGCCCATGGCAGGGGGATTGGAACTGGATAATCTGCAAGGTCCCTTCCACCCCAAACCGATCCATGATAAATGTAATACAGTGCATCGCTGAGCTTTCTGCAACCAGCTTTATCTGAGGAGTGATATTCCCCACTCACAGACTAGAACTGTTCTTTCTAATGAGCTGCAATACCTGATGATCGAGATCAACCAGTTAATTACAGTAAATTCAAAACTAGCTCGATAAATTTCTAGTGAGGGGACAAGAAACTGCTAGTTTGAAATACAACTTTATTTTTTTAATCAATATGCAATCTACAAAATGTTATTACAAGATTATCAGCATGATCTGTTTGTACTTATACTGACAAAAGACCCAAATAAAATTATAGTTTCCATTAGGAGTAACAGCACTGCTTCAGAGTTATCAAAATTATTGCTAAGGACTACTAACTGCAGCACTTAGTTACTGTGTTAAGTAACAAAAAGACAAATAAATGCAAAATAGAAGTATGGACACCAATACTGCAGCTAAGAAGTCTGCCAGGTAAAATAAACACAACCAAAAGTAACATGTGAAAACATGTGTTCAGATGTAAAATACTTTTGGACAACTAACACAGAATGTGGAGGAAATCAAAGTATGGAGCATAAAGATGACAGTGGCTTGGTATCAATGGAGTGCATCATCATCCTCATTTCTCCAGAGCTGCTACCCAGGGGCAACACAACCATTGTTCCCAAGCACTGGAAAGCTTCAGCTGTGACATCCAGTAACAGCTCTTTTCCTATCCTTTGTGCTCTCTTCTGCTTGGAAAAATCTGGTTACTTATTAACATAAAAAATCATCTACAGACCATTACCACTAGTCCTTTCTTCTTCTTTTTTTTGCCTCTCCTTTTATTCTTAGAGACTTTGATGCTGATCCCATTTTGTCAGTTAAAAGACTTCCATTGACTTCAATGGGTGTTTGAATCAAAAATTACATCAAGTACCAGTTACCTGGAGTAATACAATTAGTATGAGAAAGATGAATGCAAAGATAAACTTTGCCAGTTTCAGCGAATACAACACGTTGTAAGTAAGGCAAACATGCTATAAAAATAGTTGTTCTCAATGACTTCTGTTTTAAATATAAAATATCCCAAACCCTGCTGGTCGTTAGTGAAGGAAACATATAACACCTATGCACTGCCCTGTAGTAAATGGTAGTGAAGTGTCAGCATCTTAAGTGAGCCAGACAGTTGGAAGCATTTCAGCCACTGCAGGCACTCGCTGCGGGAAGCAAAATCGGACACATGTGAAACCCGGTTCCTCACGTGATGCCAGTACCTCGGGGGTTATTTCAAGCTCCAGTCCTTCTGCTAGCTGGACACTGAGCATCTCAACAGCTTATAGCAACTGTTCCTCATCTCCATTCCCCTCCCCAAAATGACAATTAGACTACTTGTAGCCCAGATTTCAAAAGAATTCAGAGCCCATATGTTTACTCAGTATCAGCTGCTGTAGCATTCAAGGAAAACATTAGCAATAAGTCTTAAAGTTAAGACTTTATTCTTAAAGTTAAGAATATTTGTTCAGTAGGTTATGCTGAAGACAATGCAGAGGAAAGGGGAAGCCTGGGTGTTTCTGGTTTGACACGTTGCAAAAGAAGAGGAAGTTAGAATTTGATGGGGAGGGGAAAGTCAGACAACCCAAATTTTCTGTCATTAGACTGCAGCCTATTTTTAAATATTCTGACATCAAGGCATATAAACATCAGTGTGAGACTGAACAGGGCAATTATTCAACCTTAGGCTGCACTAATTGTCAAGTTTGAACCGAAAGCCATGTATTAAACAGAGTAACTTTCTTTCAGTGTAGCAGTATTTCTATTGAATTAATACTCTGTGATCCTGATACAATCCTGTTAAAAGTTAATTGCTAGTCTTGGAAGCCTCAGATGAAAATCCAAGAGTTTGCAACACAGACAAAGCTGTAGCTTGATCTTTTTATGCTGATGCGTTCAGTAAGTCTGAATGAGCATTTGCACCATAGCACCTTAACACAACTCTCTAGCAGGAATGGTGACTTGCAAGGTGGTCATTCATTATTTAAAACACTGCAAACAGGAGCTTGTATCTTGAAGGGTCAACTACAAAGGCTCCTTAAATCCACAGCAGACACCTGAGAGCAGAAAAGCAGCCACTGCTTCTGCAGAACCATTGGTACCAATGCCCAGGAGGTGCATGCCGTGAATGGAGATCCTGAGAGGTGGAATGGAGATATTCAGGTTCCTCCTTCTTAAGAACAGAAAAATAGGGGCCAGCTGAGCAGGACAGGCTTTGGAGAGCAACCACTGTTACTAGATTTACTGAATTAGCCGTATTAATGCAAATCAAAACTAGTCAGCCTCAGACAAAAGGTAACTGCAGGTAACTGCAATGCATATTTTGCTTCCTCTACCTCACTGAGCAACGAGGTTAATAAATATTGTAGCTGTAGTACAACCATGGACTTCAGCACACTGCAGAGCTTGCCATGTTGCCAAGTATAAACACCTTGCCCTGGTGCACACTGTGCCCCTTGGTTCAGCTGAGCAGAATATAAACCAAAAATATTAATAAAACACACCAAACATGACTTGAAGGGGCGAATGGCTTCTCAAGTCAAAACACAGACAGAGGATGCAACAGCTGAGACATATTTGGATCACTACTACAGTCCAGAGCTTGCTTAGATTTATAACAATATAATCTGCTAATAAAAAGGGATATATAGAGAAGCCCAAATACCATAACAGTCTATTTGGGGCTTTGGCAATGCAATGCCCATAAAAAACCTGCCCTCAGGACTTACTATAGAATCTATTACCCATTTCATTCTCAGCTTCTGGATGGGGGGAAAAGTTTATTGTGATGAACTAGGTTCATATTATGGTCTTCTGTTTCCTCAGACTGGTAATTTTCTCTGTGTATATCCCACATATTTCTACTTTTGGGGAATAACATTTATCTGTATTTTTACAGTGTTCATATAAATATTTACAAGTGTACAAAATATAAAGTGAGGCAGTGCATTACTAGATTTTTGTTCTCCACTAATTTTAGTTTGAAATAAGGATAATTTTAGGAAAACTGCAGCCAAAAAAAAAAAAAGTATCACGAGCATTTTTTTTAATTTATCTTATTTTTTCAAACTTGGAATTACAGCCTGCAGAAAAGGACAAAGGGGATAATCGCTGAAGGGAAGTGTTAGAGCTTTTCCCTAAAGGCCAGTTGTTTGTTGAAAACACAGTTAACACACTGACATTAGTGATTAGTAGCTCAGGCTGCCTGAATGAAGCATCACAGCTCCACGTCTCTTGTGACAGTCCATTCCTGCATTATTTCCCCACGGAAAATGCCTTTAGAGCCAGTAGCATGAAAACATCTCCCTTCCCATGCATGTCTGAAAAGTTACTCAAAGCCACAGCTCCTGTAGTTTCCATACCAACATCTGGAACTTGCATCCTAAACGAGACACCGAGCAAACAGCAGCAACCAGTCTTTTCTCCAGCTTGTGGGGGGAAACCTCCTGTGGTGTAAATTCTCAAAGCCTCATCAGATGAAATAGGCCTGGACTGATTTCCACTCTGAGAATCCACCCCTTGTCTCACTTGCTACAGTAGTGAAAAAGAACTGTCTAATGCTGGCACAGAAACTTCAATCACATCTGCCATATGGTTTTGTTTGCCCAAGAGATTACTTAGAGTGAACCTATAAAGTGCTGAGGAGGAAACAGTTGCAGCCACAGAAAAATAAAGAATATTATTGCAGAGGACCCTTTTTCCCAATGAAATCACCCAGTTTCCAACTCATTAATTAAGGCTCTTGTTGAGAATATTATCTGGACTTGTTCAGTTCATGTACTTCAAGGGACACCAAAACAGGAGGGACTTTAGTTTTCAAACAGCACTAAAAAATGTAATTGGTCCTGCCAGACCTTACACAGGTGCTGGTGTGCACAAATGCACTCTGGCAGTTTTTATTACCAAATATTGTATGTCCAAGTGACAGGAACCCTTTGATTAGTGCCATTAGGTTTCAATAGGGAGTATGAGATCATTCCTAAGTTAAAGCTACACAATAGGAAAATAATACATTAGAATCAGTCAATGAAGTGCTCACATCCTGCAGCTCTGACAAGGAGACCTCATTCATCCCAGGACTCCCAGGACAGGAAGTTTACTTGAATGCAGGCCAGTCAAATGAGTACTGATTTGCAGACTCAAACCCTTAAGCACTAAAAATAAATTCAATGACCATGTTTACCCTAGACTAGGTCACTGCGCTTCTTCTAACAATAGAATTTCCTATGTAAATTGATTCCTACTAATATCCTATGGCGGTGCCTCCTGTCCTCTTTCATTGCATTAGGCAGTTGCCAGCCTTATCTGGGTCTTCTCCATCAAGCCTAATCCACTTCTTTTCAATTTCAACCTGTAGGTAGAAAAGAAAAAGCAGCAGGTAGAATTAGCAAGTAATTGGACATTGGAAGTGTGAACTGCAGTAATGGCATGGAAAAAGCTTTGACACAAAATCAAAATATTTCCAGACCCAACAGATTTCAAAACCACTACTCCCAAAAATAGCTCAACTGAAGAAAAACAAAGCTGTATTCACAGTCCTATTTTTCAGCCTCATCTTTGATCAGACAAGGAATTATTATTTAATGATTCTTTTCCTCAAAGTCATTATCAAAAGTACGTGCAAGATGTGTTTAGAATACAAAGCACATTTGCTTTTCAAATACTGTATGTGGGAGCAGGGAGGAAGAAGAGGAGGAAAACATGGAGAGCATAGCCCTGAAAATACCTGGCAATTGTAAAAAGCTTTCTGAACCACGTGTTTCTGGGGCTGCAGATCACTCTCTATGCCCAGGGACTTCACTTCTGTTCCTGAGGCACAGGTATCATGGACAACAAACTGGACAGTTGCAAATGGATACCAGTCAGATGGTATCTCCTGGTCTGACCCGAGTTCCAGTTTGTAAGACAGGCTGTGTGGATGATCCAAACCTTGGAAAAGAAAAAGAAAACCACCACACCATTAGTGAATTACTTTTTCTTTGTTTACAGTGTAAGGTTCATCTCCTAGCGAGAGAGCACAGCTTTACCTTTTATAAACACAGAACTGTTGTTATGATACAAGATTATTCTATCTTGGGCATAGGGTGGCCCCTCATTTTTTGTCTTCTTCAGTACACTTTCCACAGTCACTGCAATTTTACAAATTAACTTACACAAGATTTACCAGATCCTTTCAGCTTCTCATTGAGAGAAAAATATTACAAACGTAATTGCTAAATTCAGACTGTTTGATGGAATCTCAGTTTTCCCTTAAAAATGCCTTTCTTACTCTTACAGAAAAATAAAAGCTGGAAGCTCCCAGTGTGGCCAAGGCAGAGAGGCTTCCCTGTGTCAAATAACCCCCTTTCCAGAGCTCTCTGCTGTAGGAATTTTACTGCAGTGCTTATTTCAAGTACTACAGCTATCTTGTGTACCATCATTTATTACAGTATGTCCACGGCAGGAAGATAAAGGTGCAGCTCAGAGTGCTGCTCAAACAAGATACATCCCACCCACCAGGATAAAAGCTACCTGAAGTCCCTATCTAGCTTGGAAAAGAACATACCCCATTTCTGCCAAAAAAAAAAAAAAAAAAAAAAAAGTATTGTTAAAATAACTGTGATGTTATAAAGCAGAGTCATGAAGACTTTGTGCAGCATATTCTGAATTACTTTAATCATCCTAGGGATGATCCCAAAGATCACTTGCTGTAGCATTTCTTACATGTGGCAATAAGGACAGGCACTTCTCCTGGAACACTAAGGTGAAAGCCCACTTCCCTAAGCAACTGGAGTCAGCAGACTCACCATGTGTGTGAAAGCAGGACAACACAATTTAATATAATGAAAAGAATCCTCTCCAAATTCTTCAGGGCAAAAAGAAGCAATTCTGCATTTCTCCTTCTCGCCAGGATTTTAATCATCAGCATAGACAACTAACTATGCTTTGGCTGCAGGCAGGGAAAAAAAAAAGCAGAGAAAGGATTTCCTGTATTTTGTCAAAGGCAAGCCTGGCAGTGTATATTTGGTTTTCATCCATTACACTGAAAGGAATCACAAAATTCAGGAAAAAAAGTCCCATTCTTTATGCACTGGCTTCCTCCGGTGACAGGAATCAATTTTGTATCAGAATGAGGGAAATACTGAAGATGGAGTTAACATAAACTGAGCTTTATCCATCCCATGGGAAAAATCATGGTAATATTCCACATCCACATGCTCACAGGCATTTTGTAAGGAAAAAATAAATAAAAAAGCTGATTCTCCATTGCTACTAAGAGCCTTGGGCTGGGTGCCTGTCTGTGCTGCAGGTTTTAACATTACACACACCTCTGGGCACACCTCAGGAGAGGGTCCTGTGAGGCACTGGAGCACAGAGATCCCCAAGTCTGCGAGGAGTGCCGTGCCAGGGGCATGCAGCGTGTGGCTGAAGTCTCAGGACAGTAACACAAAACACAGAGACCAGTAAAACTGCAACACCAGGGATTTTATTATGGAAATGGAGGAGGGAACAAAGTCAGAAATAAGGATTACAGCCACCTGCCAGCATCTCGAGAACGAAGCTGCAGCATGGAACAAGGGTGAGGGGGAGATGGTGTTTCTTCACCCATGCACAGGCAGATCTCTGCATCTCTGTGATGTGAGCCTTGTCCATGACCTGCTGCTGGTCACCTCTTCCTGTGTCCAAGCCCATTTCTCCTGCACTAATACTCTCTTGGTCCAGTCCCTCTTCTAGACTGCCTGGACATGGTGGAATGAGCCTCTGTTGATGCAGGCCTCTCCATCCTTGAATCTTCCATCATCCCAGCAACAGGAACATCCTCTTCCAGAGCCACACTGCAAGATGTCATCCCATGAGAACCGTGGTCCTTTTGGCTCCCAGAACCTGCTCCCCTCTCCCATGGTGATGCCAAGATGCAGCCTGACAACACACTCACTTGACCTGAGCTTTGTGCTGTTTGCTGGGTCAGGCTGCACAGACTGCACAGTGCAAGCCACAAGTGAAGCATCCTGGGGAGGACAGCAGGAATTGCAGCACCATGGCATGTCCTGGCCAGGGAAAAGGCACTCTCTGCCTCTGGGGCTCTGGTTCATCAAGGATCTGAGGAAAAATAGTTTGTTGCTTGTTGTTCACTTGTGGTAGAAGGCAACCAGCATAGATCTAAGCGCTTTTGGAGATCAAATTCAGAATCTTCCTGGGTTATTTTTTGGGGGGAGGCCTATGAAGAAACAAACAGCAATGGGAATTGTCTAGTAAATTATTCTGTCTTCTGAGAAATGGAATCCAGAAGTACTCACTGCTTGGAATTTTCCTGGGCAGGTATCACATGGTAAGTGTTGGATTATAGATGTCCACTTGAGTCCAGGCATAAATAGGCCATACCTCTTGGTCTGCTGCTGAAGGTTTTCCTGCCAGACATGGCATAGTTGTGATTCTAGGACCATCCAGCCTTTAAAGGAACCTCTGGGTTTATATTCCAGCTGAGCCACACCCATGAGGGGGTCTTGGTGTTGGGATGCAGTGAATTCTGGGGTGCTTCCTTTTCCTTAGGTTGTAACCTGCAATGGCAGAGGCAGTAAGTTGGGATTTCATAAGGCTACTGCCTTGGGTCCTCTGGAGCAGCTTCCATTGGACATTTTTACCTATTCCTAAAACATAGGGTTCCCCCCAGCCCATCTGTCTCTTGTACCAACACCAAGGTCAGAAGGAGATACTCACCCCTTCACTTGTGGAGAAGTTCTTCTGCCACTGCAGGGCTGTGCTAGGAGCGTAGAGCAACTTCTTCCCATTGGCTGTCAGACAGCAAAGTGACTGACCAGCATTTTGGAAGACTATGAACATCACCTTAGTTTTCACCTAAAACTGAGCAGTTCTTGTCATCTCTGC
Source organism: Rhipidura dahli (assembly GCA_013399225.1). Lineage (NCBI taxonomy): Eukaryota > Metazoa > Chordata > Aves > Passeriformes > Rhipiduridae > Rhipidura > Rhipidura dahli. The sequence goes on along the minus strand of VXAC01002371.1, from coordinate 170,996 downwards.
TCCACGAAACCACTGTTTCCCAGGCCTTGTGTTACACTGGAGTTAGAAGAAAGAGAGGCTGTGTGTAGAAGATCCTTTTGCAAAAGAAACTGTAATGCTGAAAAAGGCAGGTGTTGGCCAGAAGGAGAGAAAAGGTGATGCTGTGGAAAGACAGGTGGGTTGGAGCAGGCACAGTGTTCTAAGGTAACATATTTGGAGCCCTGACATATTCAAGATGACATATTCCAGCCCAGCTATCCAAAATGTGGCCCATCAGGCATCATGGAGGCATGACCACCTGGACTGATGAAATCAAACCTGAAAGGCAACCACATAATTTGGGGACATAACTGAGCTTTTACTATCTAACTTATGAGACAGAAACCCTGCAGTTTAAGTGTCTATGCAACTTGTTAAGACTTCAGTGAATTGAGAGATTTTAGTCTGCTTTAATCTGAAAATCTGGTTCTTGTTTCCTATAAGCATTCCAAATTCTTGCTCTCTTTCTCCAAATACCAACAAAAAGCCAAAACAAACAAACAAAAGATCAGTAGAACTATGAAACTATATTCCAAATATCATTTAGCATTCATATAGCATTTCAAAAGCAATGAATAATCTAACTTTGCCCTTACTAACATTGTTTAACCCTATTTCACCTGTGTAAGTAGCATTCAAGCAACCTTGATCTGAAAAACACTCACAAAGCAAAGCAATTAAAGCCAAAACAATGTACTGGTTATCTTAGTTATGTGATAATTCTATTTTTGCCAAAATAGGTCCAGTTCAAAAACTCTTATTTTGAACATGAAAACATAAACAATTACTAAGAACAGATTTTACATTGGGGTTGCTAGAAGTTAATAACTCCTGCAGCTATGTCTAAAGGGGTATGTTTGTCCAACCTGCTGGGAGAAGTGCACAGGAAATAGAGGAGTGGGACAGTACCACCATCAAGCAGCAGTTCACAGTGCTGTCAGTGCCAGAAGGAGGTGGCTGGACAGGGATGGAGCCCACCTGAAAAAAGTCATGGCTTTGAACTTCCACCTAGGCAGTTTAGAAAATAAGAAAAGCAGCATCTGGTGGTTGCTGGGAACCACATCACCTCCCACAGCAGAGTCCATGCACAGATGCTAAAGGCAGTAAGAGGGCTGCCAAGCAGCCACAAGCTCCCCTAGCTCCAATTGGCTGTATCATTTAGCCCCTGCTTCCTCAGTGTGGCTCCATGATACAGAATGAAAGAAGAAATAATCAGCTGAAGAACTGTTGCTTTACACAGCAGCTCAGGGATGGAGGTGCCCTAGCAGGAAGCACCACAGGGCTCAAATTTACACAGCAAGTGATTAAAGCACAGCCTTTTGCAGTCTAGTCTCTCCCCTGCTCCCTGGGGACTCCTTGGGAAGCAGCTGACACAGCTTCTCCACTGCAAAGTCTGGCCCCAGTACTGCACTAAAACCATAACATGTTCTGTGTTTCCTTGCACAAAGCCCCAGTTTCACAAACATAGACTCAATCTGCAGAAATTTCACTGGATCAGCCCTTCAAAGCCTATTGCTTTTTCCCTTTTCTTTCTTTTTTTTTATTTAAATAAGGCTAAAACTCTGACTCCAAACTCAACATCTATATAACTGAATAGGCGTAGGCAGCTTTTTAAAGTCTGGTGTTTCTTGCAACTCCTACTGACTTCACTTGGCCAGCACTTTTCCAAGAAAACACTTTAGTAGAATCCAGTGGATATTAACATGTTTCAATGTCTATAAATGGAGCCACAATATAACTATAGGCAACACTTCTTTCTCCGATCGTTTGTTTTTTTTTTTTTTTTTTTTTTAAGAAGCCTTGGACAAAGGCTTTTTGAAAGCAAAATCCTCAGCATATTTTTCTGCCTGCGGTAAACACATTATGAAAGTTTACATATTTCTATTAGTTTGACTGTCTCCAGACTTTTGGCACGCCTTGGGACAGCTCTATTTTTAAACTCTTAACTGTGTACAGAGCACTTGATAAAGAGGTTTAAAATTTGACTAGGCAGTATTACTACGAAAACATTTTTTCAAATGCACAAACACTTCACAGAGATAAACGATTCTGCAAATCTCAGCTAGAGAAATTATTCAAATGTCAAAAGTTTAAGCTACTGGTAGAAAATGATGTAAAGCTGTGGAATGCCTCAGAAAAAAAACCCCAATTCTTACTTTCAAATAAATTAAATCTGAAGTTAATTTTGCACATCAAATCTTCAGGTGAAAGAACTGCAGGGAATTTGGAAGGCTTATAATCTTCTTTAAAATTGCCTAAACTGCTGACTTGATTTTACAGAAGCAAACCTATATTTAAGAGCAAAGAATACTAAAAAGAGACCTGTAAGCCTTGGGAAAACACATGGGTCACAGCACCATGGTGCAAATCTCTGAAACCTGGAGCACAGGACAGGAATTTTGAAGACCTGAAGAATCTCTTTCTGCCTTCTAGTTCTCCTACATCTCTCCATCAACTCCTCTGCTCTCCCTGTCCATTTTCCAGTCTCCCCAGCCCGTGCCCTTATCTTCCTTCTCTCTGTCATCGTTCTTCCCCCACCATTAGTCCTGGCTTAGCAGTAAAATACTTGAAATCAGGACTTAAGAAGATAAAATCTTTTCTGGACATTTTAAAGAGGCAGTTAGCCCAGGCAGGATAATATAAGACTAGAATAATATGTATGTTAGTAACACACACTTGCCCCCTTTTTTAAAGGTGTAAAAGATTTTACAGATATTTTACATGAAATGAAAAAAAATCCCAGATGCCCTTGCCTTACTCAGATCCTCAAAGCCTCAGGTACACATAATGCAAAGGATCAAGCAAAGGATCAAATGCCTTCACTCTACAACTTGAAGCAGGATACTGCACTCCTCAGGAATTTTTATGCCTTTAGGAAAGTACCATGTCTTTAGAAAGGTACTGGTAAAATTACTAAACACCTGAAAATTTTAACCCAAATATTTACATTTTTCTTTTTCAAAAAGTCATATTTTCTCCTTTAAATTAAGGCAAATTAACAACTTCCATGTATGCAATTAAAAACATAGCTGTTTTTACTACTACGAGTTTTCAGTGAGCTACCACCACCAGAAAGAAATGGGAATAAAGTGGGAGGCATTTTTTGTCAGTGCAGTTATTGCCATGAATGCACAATCTCAATGCACAAACCCATGGAAGAGGGAACAGAAATCAGCCTTTGCAAAAGCACAGTTGCCCTCCTACAGCAAATTTAACCACAGCACCTTCTAGCTCTGTATCACAACTACCATTTCTTAAATGATGCTAGAAAGCCAAGGCACAGCAGTGACACCACCACCTTTCCTATTAGCTGTGTGATATTGGGTGAACAAATCATTTTACCAACCAACCTCTGCTTCCCATCCCACCCACTGCCCAGCTGGCACACAGGAAGCATAAACCCTTCCCTCAGCCTTACTACCACAAACTTGAGGTTTACTCAGAATGATCAGCTCCACTTCCATGATACTGCACACTTGAAATGACTGACCATTATCTGCCTCCATCAAATAAATTAGGAAAACGTCGTTTTAAAAAATTTATAAGTCTGCTTTCTCTTTTCCAAAGATCACTCCAGCTTCTACCAACAACATGCCACAAAAAAATCCCAAACCACGACAGCTGATGGAGGTACACAAGCATGAACTCAGTGAAGACACACACCCAAGCCCACCACTTTATAGCACAGATTATTTACTTGAATTTTTATCTGGAAGCCTGTCAATCTTCCACACCACGGCCCTGTAGGCACTCTCGTATTTTGCTGTTCCAACCGAGACTTGGATTACGGGATCAGATTCAACCTCATGCAAAGCCCCAAGGCATGCTCTCCTATTCATTTTTGCTTTTAGGGACTTCTGCCTTTGGAGGTTCATGGTCCAAAGTGCTTTGATCCACTGTGTGGGAACAGGAAAGCGTATCATAACATTTTCACAGTATTTCACAGAGGGTAAACGTGTCAGGATCTGAGCAGTTGAAGACATGTTTATGAAAGCCTGAAGCTCAATGTATGCCCCCTGAACCACAACTGCAGCCTTCACAGAGAAGGGAAGGTCTTGCCCATTGTAGCGTGTCCTGAAACGCATCAGTTCCAGCCTGCAGGCATCCGGGGGTGTAAACTTAATAATCCGTGATTGCTCAAATTCCTGTGCTTTGACACAGTTATGGAAATGGCAGTCGAGAATATCGATCCACTTCTTCTCCTGCTCCTTCTCAAAGTAACGCTCATCCCTCTTCTGGAGCTCCAGGTCATTCAGGGTTAGAAAACACTCGGCACCACCGTTCACAAAACACAGGCAGTAAATGTGTGTGATGACCGCACTTTCTACGAGTTTTCCTTCTGCCTTAGTGACTTTCCCCCAAAAGTTATCCACTATTTCCAGAGTCATTTCCTGCTCTTCATAATTCCTCTTTTGTCTGGAAACAGTAGGAAGTTTCATGAGCTCCTCCTCGACCGTCACAAGGAAATCGGTGAAGTCGTTATAATCTGTGGTGCCCAGCTTTAACATCTGCTCCACCTCTGGCTCATGGATCACCTCGACTTTGGGATGGTACCTCCTCTTCTCCGTGTAAGACACGCACTCGATCTTCACAGTGTGGATTTTTCCTGAGACGTTGTAGCTCTCCAGTTTGGGTTCAGACAGCTTGCACTGCGGCTGCAGCTGGAATTCCTTGAAAGGTTTCTCCAGGCCCTTTTCGTAATACATCTGCAACACCCCTCCAGCCAGGACACTCAGGTAAATAGGGCCCCACTGCCGAGATGACATCATGTTCTTCTTTTCAGGAATCCTCAGCATGAACGGCCACCCATCTGATTTCCTGCTCCTGAAAAGGCTGCGTGGGATGGTGGGGGAGAGCTTGTGCCACGCATGGGTGCTGGAGAGGGGTGGGTTTTCCACAGCCTCACAGTTGTCAGCTTGCAGGTGTTCAAGCCTCTCACAGATGTAACTGAAGGAGCCCTGGTTAAGGCTCTTCTGATCATGACAAGTTTCTTTGTCTCTGGGATGACACCCGCTCCTGTCGAGCCCTTTGTCCTTCCTTTGCATGCTAAAATTAGCTGGAGACATGTTAAGGGAGCACCCTTCCTTCCAAAAGGGACTGGAAAAAGCACAGTCGCTGTGGAAGTACGGGAAGTGTCCTGGAGCCAGCTCCTCACAGCTTCCTGGTGGGTTAGGGCTTCCTTCATCTGCTGATTTGGAGACCAAAGTCTTAACTGGATGGTCATTAGGTGAGGGGCTCAAAGGAAGGCTGTTTGGTTTCTGTGAGACTAGGGATGAGCAAACCCCAGGGGATGGAGGAGGGTTAACATTTGCTGGCCATTCAGGGATGGGATAAAGCAGGTGAACCCCCGGCTTCGGAAAGCACAGGTTTCCTGGGTACTCCCTGGTAGGTGTAGTAAGTGGAGAGTTGCTGGGGGGCCCAGGGCTTAGGTAGAAATCAACTACAGGAGATGAGAGTGGAGTGTTGCCTGTAGAGGACTCATGAACATTAGACAGGTTGAGCTTAAGACCATTTGCTTTGCAACTACTCTGATTATCAACCAATTTCTGAGGCGACTGGAAGAGTGGCTCGTCATCAAAGGTGACCCAGCTTCCTGGATTTGGGGAACACATCTTGTTGGAGAAACTTGAGGCACTTGCACACGGATCACCTGCAAGCCATCTATAAAGGAACAACAAACATGATTCAAATCAAACTCAAATCACACAAAGCTCAAATCTGCAAGCAGCTCACAAATCCAGTGTATATTGTTTTACATGTATAATCTGAGACAGCTGTGTAGGAACAGATAAACTGCCCATGAATCCCCACGGCTCTCACAGGTTGGGGATTGAAGGGAGTTCTAAGCTCTACAAGCTGTTCAGGGCACCTGATGTACACATCAGAAAGAGGAGAATGCCCCACAGCATTGAATCATACTTTTAGCTTCATACTATACAACATAATACTGTACAGCTTATGCGTCATTTGGAATATGGACAGAGATTTTCCATACTGGGCATCTGCTCCTGGTGAGGTTCCCCCTCCTTCCCCCATCAAACAAAACAGCATTTTACTAAGAATGGTGCAGCTGTTTCCAAAAATAGAATCAGGAGGGGGAGAGGGGATTATATTTTTGATGACAAGGTGTAGCAACTCTGTGCTGATGGCAAAGGTACACATGCTGCTGCCATCAGGGCAAAAACCTGGATGCCTGCCAGACCTCTGCAGAAATCTCTTCACATCAGTTCCTTCAACCCAGGCTTACACTCTTGGAGACTGGACATGGTTCAAGGAAGCACTGGGAAGGCATTAAGGTTATGAACAAGAAATTAGCCCTAAGGATGAGCAGTACATTCCTGCTGAAGAGCAGACTGCAAGCCTCCACCACAGACAAAACGCTGATGAAACACAAGTCAAGGCCAAGTAACAACACTCACATCTGCCAAGCACTGAACTGGCTGGTGGCCTGGAAAAAGGACAGGTCTTTAAACCAATTAATAAACTACACTTCATCAAACAAAGTGTCTTTGGTAAAGGGCTCAGCTGGATGTCCTCAGAGCAGGACAGCAACCAGTAAATCATTAATCTTGCCTTCGTGGCTCTAAATTGTGAGCTGAAATTTAAACGCTCGTTGCATCCTCATGCAGGGCATGCTGTCCCCAAAGTTTTTCCTCCCCACTGCTCCTGCCCTGATGAGGGAGCAAGCAAAAAATTGCCAGTGCCTGAGGAGGAACTGAGTACAATGAAACACCACGGGGCACATATAAACATGGCTCATTTGATAGAAAGGTACTCTTGTTCTGTCAGAACACATTCATGTCTGCCTGAGAGCACAAGGAAGGCGGAGTTCATATAGACAAAAACCACCTGCATGTACATTACTCCGTTAATTAAGGTCAGCTAATGATGACTTAGAGCTCTTGCCCTTCGTGCACAGCCAGCCACAGTCAGGCTGTTTAATTGCTACAGAATCACAGAACCATAAAAGCCATTCTTTATCTGTAACATTCAGAGAACAGCTCACTTCTAGACATGCCACAGTTCAGCCAAGTGGAATCTTGTGCTACAAGTCTTTATTTTTACCATTTCTCCATTATTTCAGGGGCAGCTGGTAAGAAAGTGCCATAAGCCATGGCACAGCCTGCTTACTCTGAGGCTGAGCAACTGAGAGCTCGCAATGGAGGAGGACTCTGGTCCTTCATTAGTTTTTGAACTCTCGACCTTTTTGTTCAGAAAAATATTTGCACTATGCTAGTTATTTTATAAGCACCACTTAGAGAACGAGAGAGAGAGAAAAGGAGCAAACAAGTACAAATTACTGTCATAGCTCAGACACACACAACTACCAGTGTACCCTTCACCCACACAATCACTTCATCATAATAAAGTGCAGCAATGGAAAGAAAAATCACAGCTATTTGGTCTCTGACTTGGTCATCATGTTTTCCTCCCATATCACACCCTTCTCCTCCTCTCCCTCTGGTTGCCACCATGGCTCTTTCAGCATTAATTATTTCTAGAGCTGAAGTTTCCAAGTTTTCAGCCCCTTTTTTCAAAGCCTCGCTTGTTAAGAGCAGCTAATGAGATGCTAACTCGGGGCGTGGCTTTTCCCTGGAACAGCCAGGACACTGGGGCAGCCTGGGGGACAAGAGAACACAAGGAAACAGCCTCAAAGGCTGCCATTAAAAACTCCTCTGGCATTTACAAGAGATAAGGGACAGCCAGAGAGAGAAAAATACACGATGTGGATGGGAGAGAAGCCTTTCTCTGCGGAGGGGCTCTGGGGATGATGCCACAACCCTCCAATGTGGCCACAGCTATGCTCAAGGGGCAAATCACACAGCACTGAGATACACCAATGGAAAAGAAATCATAAAACCGGGTGTTTACAATAAAGAACACACTTGCAGACTGTTTCTCTTCCTCGTTAGAAAGGGAGTTTTTCAGCATCCTTTATTATTCCCAGATGTTTGGGGTTTTTTTTTCCCCTGAAGTCTGTTACAATTCACTTTTTAAAATGCCATGCTGCAGATGATTTGGCAGGTTTTTTTTCCTCGTTACAAAACAAAAAGGTGTTTGAACTCCACCTGCCAAACGTTTAACTTCAGTCAGCAAGTGTCAGTGAAGGAAACCACTTTCCCAGATGGAGCCCTCCTCTGCAGTCACAATACCCTCAGTGTACCTGTTGGAGGCTGTAGCTTTCTCCTCGTGTCACTGTTGCAGTAATGTGGGAGTTTTTTAAAAGAAAAAAAAAAAAAAGAAGATGCTGATGATAACAAAAACACACCTGCAAGAAGTGTTGAAATATTACTCACTGATCCCCAAAACTGACCACCATAGGATGGGAGAAAAAAATAAGCCCAAACAGATTTTTACATGCATGGCTTGTATAATGCTGTGCTAATAAAAGGAAATGCACCCTCTTGTGTGTTAAGGATAGCACCACTCATCTAGTATTGAAAAAAAATAATAAGATCAGTCTAATGCTGCTTTACATCACTTCTTCTCTGATTCCTTTACATCTGCACAATGCAATAAAGCAATGCTTTCAAGTTCTATTTTGTCCTAAGCCATGCTCCAAATTCCTTCTTATGAACTGGGACATTCTTCCTCAAAACTGAAATAAATTCAGGCTTCAGGATGGATGTGTTTTGTCTCCAAAAGGCAAAGGTCCCCCACGGGACCCACATAACTGTAACCCAAATGCTCTGGGTAAAAGGCAAACAATACAAGATACCATTGATCACACACGTGTTATGTGGCCTGTAACATTTAAATTACAAGCACGTGTGGTATCTTGTTCAGATATGAGGCAGGAAATACCATTTTTAGAATAGTGAAACTGCCAATAAAAAAAGCTGGCTGAAATAGCAGTTGATCCTAGGTGCATTAATTCCAGTGAACCCAAAAGTTGAAGCTCATTTCAATTCATCCTCCTCTACCTGAAAACAATCTTCCCATTTATCAGATCAACGCAGTCCCTCAGCATTTAATGAATAGTAGTAGCAGCTTAATTTCTTCATTTTTATACCTTGAGGATGGAAGAAAGAGAAATCCTATCCTATTACTGAGAGATTTCACAGGCTGTAGCTATCACTGGTTCCTCTGTTGCATCAGAAATCCCAGATCAAATCAGCACCAAAAATAAGGCTCAACTTTCCTGCCTTGCTGGGGGATATTGTTACCTCTTGGTACACTGAACACTAATAACAACTCCCTGCTCACTCTAAGGTGTAACTCAAGGTATTGGCTTTGGCACTTTTAATCCAGATGCACCTGAGTCCACAGCAAGCTGAGGATGCTGCCATGTCACCAGCAATGTCCCCATCATGCTGACAGCACAGCCTCCTGTCACCTCCTGCACAGCAGCAGCGCTGAACCTGCACAGGGCACGACTGAACCCCTCGCACATCTCACCCTCAGGGCTCTGCCCTAAAATTTGGCACCGATTAAAACCCTCAAGCACGTCCCCTTCTGGTCAAACACAAAGGTCCTCTTTTAAAATACTGGAGGAGCAGGGGGTCAGCTCAATAGGAGCATCAGGGAGACACCTCCCTTCTGCAAAGCACAAAGCAAGTAAATGCAGTGTTTAACAGACACTCCCAACACACAGGAAAGCATAACTCTATAAATACATTCCTTATTGCCTCTCTAGCTCGTGGCTTCAGAACTCTTGAGCTGCACATCCTCTAAACAAATTCTCTTTTTAACACCCAAGCACGTACCTTATGTGTGCCACTTGTTCAGTGAGGTTTTACTGGGTAAACAGCAGCCTCATTACTTGCTCCAAGTTCAAAAAAACCCCCCAGATTTATCTACAAAAGAGTTAAATAATCCCTTCCAAATAAGCTGAGCTCTTCACATGAGCTGCTCTGTTTGTGGACAGTGCCTGGTCATTTTATTTCCACCCTTCCAGAAAAACTATGGACCCCATACACTGCTACACATCAATTTTATTTCCAGGAGCAAGGCTGTCTGTTGCATACAGGCCATACAGAAATTTAATGCAAAGCTCTGCATCCTGTGCACACTGTGGTGAAGCTGTCCCATAACCACACCATCTGAGTTCTTACTGTTCCTGCTGCAAACACCCAGACAATTCTTTAAGCATTTTGCCACAGGGTGTAGTAGGGAAGTACAAATTCCCTGCAGTTTAAGCAATAAAGCACATATGGTGTATAAAATACCCTAAATGTTTCTAAGCCCTTGTGATATCCAAGTAAAACATGGCAGATTTATCTTTGTGTTTTACAGCCATATTCTTTGTGTCACTGTTTTGGTTATTATTTAACTCTGCAAAAAAATAAAAACTTGAAGCACAACTTCTACATAAAATACTGCTTGATTTATGATGATTTACCTCAATTTTTACTTTGCAACTACATGTGCCTGCACTTCTATTTAACTCTGCTTTTTCTGTCCTATATACACACTCATCCAGTCTAAACTTCTGAAATTAACATAAGCAAAAGCCACAGCTGATGGGAAATAGGAATTTCTTGGCATTTTCTTGTATTTGGGATATGGATTAAGCCTCCCACTGCATTACTCATTTTAGAAAATAAGGAACTGGTGTAATAGTCAAAAATACACCAACTTCCAAGTGCAATGCGACCTTTTATTTACACTGCTCACTCTCTGGGGCATAGGCACAGCTGGGAGAAGTTCAGAGCTTGAAGCTAATCTGTTTAATTTGGAATTCCTTACTCTCAGCCCCGAGAGCTGGAGGAATTAAAGCTTTCAGCCTTTGACAGTGTGCACATCCCCAGAGCAAAGGCAGGCCCAGCTCCTGCACACCCTGGTGCTTGTTCCTGCCTCGGTCACAGGGGGGTTACAAATCAGGGGGTTGGTACTTGCAAAAATGGAGAAAATTGTCATTTTTAAGGGCATCAACACATCACAATTCCCAAGCAGAGACAACTCTTACTCTCCTTGGCCGGGAAAAGGGTTGGGCAGAGGCTGAAGTGCTCTCTGGTGAGGGGTGTCACAGGGTTTGGGGCGTGGGGGACTCGATGGCGACAGCGCTGCGGGTCCCTGCACGCCGGGGGAGCCTGGGGAGCAGAGCCCAGCAGGGCTCCTGCAGGCACCGCACGGTGCAGGAGCGAGGAGATGCCAGCTCCTCTGCCTCTCACAGTCACGCCTCGTGCTTTAAAGGCTGTGAGCAGACACGAGATTCACACAGGAGGAGAAACCTCTGGGAAGCTCCCAAAGGGAGAATGAAAGCAAAGCAGCCAGATTCACATCTCTGGTAAGCGATGGAGCCGGCTCAGCTGCAGCTGAGCTCCTCTTGCTGACAGCAGGAGGAGGTTGCATTCCAATTTACGTGCAAACTTAGCACAGCTACTCAAAACAATTCCCATCCTTGCCACGAGTAATCACTCGAGCCTCAGCTGTTACACACTGTAAAAAAAAAAAAAAAAAAAACTCCTTTTCATGTCCACATCCATTCTGGGAGACATTCCCTAACACTCAGATGTGAAGTCATTCCAAAGCTGCCTCGGAAAGACAACAGAACATCATGCATGACTGGTCTGGTGTGTAACACCATCAGCTCCAGCCACTCTTCCCATAGACTGCGAGCTGTGATTCCCACACCCTCCCTCACCCCACTCCAGCACTCACATCACCACCATGGGTGAGTCACATCAGCCTCGTCCTTCACTATTTTCTTAGTGGGGAGTGAAAATCAAGGCAGAACAGCCTAGAGACATTTTAGTGGAAGTGTCTGCCTGATTTTATGGAGACAAACCAAAGGTATTTCCTACAGGAACTGAGAGATTTTTACAAATCACGGCCACACAGCCACCTGGGATGTGCACTGCCATTCCTCTCAGGGATTTTTTGCAGAGCTTGTTGTCAGCTTGTTGAACATAACTTTCAGAATGGGATAACATAAACTAAATAGAATAAACTAAAAATAATTTTTAAAAAAATTAAACTAAAAATAGAGATGCAATTTAAGTGTCATCGGGAAAGATACTGGATGGAGACCTGAACCTGCAAAAAGCAGCAGAGGTCCTCATAGCCCACAGGCCACCTCTCTCACCTGAGGGGAACTCTGAGGTTACTTGCAGCAGGTCCTGCACCACCTGCTGTGACTCAGCCCACATACAGAACCCCTGAAGCAGCAACAATAACAGCGTGGAGAAAGAAGTCAGGCAAAAATCAGCCTTCAGCTGCAAAACACCCAAGGATCACAGGCTTGCAACAAGCACTTTCTGACATAAAAACCAGTTTTCCCAGTCCACAGCTACATGTAACTATTTTGTTTCAGAAGGATGCCATGACATCTTACATCACACCACCAACTCTGCCTAATTCTTGTACACAAGGAAGAGCCATATATGGGTACACTTAGACCCTGTTTGTTTTTCCTTTTACTGTAACCAAAGTGATAAAAACAACATTTATCTCTGGCATATTTGTAAGAAGAGCAAACAGCAGCAGTAAACACAAGCCTGAGCATCTTTCTTGGGTACATCAGTTCCAACTTCTCAGTCAGTTCCTGCAGATGACACCCAGCAGAGCTCCATCCTGGATATCCAGTGTTTCCCTGTTTACTGGCAGATTCCCCATCTCAGAAGGTGACAGACTGTCCCAGGTGTCACTAACACATGTCTGGGGACACGTTGTTCTCAGCATCTTTGGTCTGCAGGCTGGGAAGGGAGAAGGCAGGACAGGTGGACCCCTGCTCCTGCCCAATTTGCTGGCAAATGGGATGGTCAGGAAAACCCTCAGGAGGACAAAGCCTGCTATCAAAGACAGTAGGAACACTTTTACTAGCTCGAATTAGAATTGGATTAAATCCTGAGCAAAATGGTTCTCCATGTTTTAGTGAGTATCTTTAACAGAAAAAGCTCATTTTTCCTGGAAGAAATAACAAAAAGCCTGATGAAATCAATGTTCACCACTCAAATGTTTTTATTCTCTTCCTTTCTGGATATCACAGTGCCTTCTAAGACACACTTGTGTGCAAGATGTGACTCCAAGGTGTGATGCAAGACACGATTGCATTTTCTCAAAGCACAACAGTTACATGTAGCTGTGTACTGCAAAAACTTCTTCGCTTTTTTAATTTTAGAAAGTGCTCACTGCAAACTTGTGACCCTTAAATATTTTTTAGCGGGAGGCTGGTTTTTGATCTGTGCTGATGCACTTCATTTCTTCCCACTGTCTGCATAGACAAGAGAGGTAAATCATTTTTAATTCACTTCACTGTCCACACGTGTGCTCCTGTCGTGTGTACAACACCCCTCCCCACAGGGCCCATTCCCTGGGCTAGTCCTGCTTCATCCTCTGAATCTCACCCCTCTTCAGCATCACCACAGTGATGGCAGAACTTACACTCCACAGGCAGACTTTGGACAGTGGGGATTCATGTAAACTGTTTAATGACATCAGCTGACATTTCACTGTACAGTTTGTTGTGGTTTTTTAATCAAAAAAAAAAATGCTGTGGCCTAGAAGAGGCAGGAAAATAAACCTATTTTTATTTGCAGTACTTCTTCAGGTCACTAAGTTAATGGAATTTTACTGCATCTACTGAAGCAGTTTTTAACTGTGTTTAGGAAACATGTTATTATTAGGAATGCACGCACATCCCCCAGAAGCGCTCTGGTCATGGCAGCTCTGCACAGGGCTCTGGCAAGTACTTTAACATCCCAAACCTCTCCCTTTCTTCTCCCCCTGGGCAGAGCCAGAGATTTATAACGGGCTAAGAGGCAGAAGAAATGGAGTTATGGGTGGCTGTCCCACTTGTGTAATAGCAACAGCCTTTGGTGGTTTTTTTTAGGATTAGGCAGCCCTCAGGATTAAAAAAAAAAAAAAAAAAAAAAAAAAAAATTAAAAAAAAAGCCTGAGTGCTTTGGCACACAGATCACATATCAAAATATTAAGCTGGCTGTGGTCAGAAAGATGTTTAAGCCTGGTCCTCTGCTAGTGTTTGCAGTGTCCAAGGGAAGGGAGGGATGAAATGCCACAAAGAATACACAGCACACAAGAACACTTCAAAACTCTTGCCACTAATCTCAGAGTCAGTAATAAAAGGTAGGGAAGCTAACAAAGATACTGTATTTAGCAAATTCACTGAACAACACTGCAGTCCTACCTTTTTTTTAATTTAGTTTTGAGACAGTTTTTGTATCCACCTTTAAAACTGCCTCACGCTTTAGTGCCCAACAAACACGTGGCAATACCCTCCTGGAGTCTAACCCATGACATAAGCTTTGCAGAGCTCTTCTAAACATGAAAAGTACTGCCTGACAGCTGTCAGTAACATTTTCTGACACAACAGCTCTCACCTCAGCTGTGGGATCATCCCTTTCTCCCTGCCTTAAAGCCTTACACGACTACTAGCACTAAGGAGAAGGTGTGCCAGTTCAATCCTTGTTTATCTGGATGGAAGTATTTTTAATATCAACTGGTGACAGTCATGTCAGAAAGCGTAATTCACAACACAGACACCAAAAAAAGGCTCTTTTGGGCTCTTCTCCAAAAGCCTTTTAAGACAGACACGTGGGCAGCCTGGTTTTCTGAAGCAGAACACGTCAGCTTGTATTTATACCAATCAAAAACAGAAGAAAAGGAGTGCTGGACTAGAGGGACCTTGTTTACCCAAACATGAAGTCAAACACTGCCCAGGACAGAGCATCTCTGTGTAACTGGCTGCGTTTCATGCTGGAGTTAATGCCCACACACAGATTAACTTACAAACCTACATTAATTTGCTATTCAGAGATCAACGAGCCATTAAGCTGACAAACCCCAACAACTTTTAAAGCGATAGAAAATAACACGACATATTTATGAGGGAGAAGGAAAACAGTCAAAGCCGAGCATGAAGCACGGACCTCGCGCCTGCCTTGGGGCAGGTTTTCCCAGGGGTGTGATTTACAATTCCAGCAGCAGGTAAATACAATCTCTGGCCACACTCCCCGTTGCACAAATTACTCCATAGCTCTGCCACAAGTCAGCAGTCACGGTGCTAAGTTCTCCTCCACTCACACAGAGGCAAGAAGGCAGCTAATCTTTCCTTTCAGCTTTTTCTCCCAGTGCACGAAATCAGACAACATGAGGTGTTGTCTTCAGCTACGGCTTTTCCTTCTGTCCCAGCTACAGAGGAGTCTCAGTCCCCAGACAGGGCAAAGCGAGTTAACACCAAAGCCTCAGGCTCCAAAACTTCTGCTCCCTCCTCCCCAGTCAGTCATTACCACTCTCCCAAAAAATAGCTAAGCCCTGTTTGCAGAGAAATCACTCAGGGTTTCTCCACCTCACAGGAAAAACACTGGGGAAGCACAGAACAGAGTAACTCTCACTTGGGTCCGTAAAACAGCTTAGTCAGCAGTTTGCTCAGCACACTCCTTTGCCGCAAGCATCAGGGAAGCTACACCTTTAAAAAAGCCTCCCTGCAAAGCCCCCCCTTCCCCCTTCAGTGAGCACTTACCCAAAGCCAGAAAGTGAATTCTTTCTACTTTTTTGTTTGTTTGTTTCTCATTCACGCTATCCTTGAAACTCCATCCCCGGCGGCTGCGCTAGGGGTGCATACGGTCAGTGCAGTCTGATCATCGCAGCCCTGTCTGGGCAGCACATCCTCCCGCATCCGCTCCGGCTGTTTTCCCAAAGCCCCGCGCCCCGGCTGGATTTATGGGAGAGGTTTCTGCAGCAGCGCTTTCCAACACCGTGACCCTCCGTGCATACTTTAACATCATCAGCCGAACCACTAGAAAACCTGAGAAAGGCTCCAGGAATTCAATTCGCTTCGAGTATTAAATAAAAACACTCCTCCTCTGCCCCGGTCTCCTCCCTAACAAGGCAGAAGTCATGGGAATGTGATCCCGTAGGATGCCCGGCACCCAAACCCTCCCGATTTCCGCCGTGATTTAAAGCCCCGCGTACCCCTGGGCAAAGGGAAGAAGGGGGGAGAGGAAAGGAGAAGAAAGAGGAAAGGAAAGGAGGAAGTGGGGGAGGCGAAAGAAAAAGAGGGAAAAAGAGGTAAAAAAAAAAAAAAAGAAAATACAAAAAGAAAAAGGAGCCAAATATTTTTGTTAAATGCATCATGTTCGCGAACCAAAACAAAAGAGCCCCCATCCACCGGCCCGTTTCAAGCCAGAACTTGGTGGCTGCGCCTCAACTACCGCGAAAATTCCATTTCGGACGGACCCCGCCCCCGGTGCCCCGCTCCTCCGGCGCGGCTCCCCCGGGGCAGAGGCGCCCCGTGCCCGCTCCTTACCCGCTCCGGTCCCGCTGCGGTCNCCCGGCGCATCCCGCGGGAGCATCCCCCGGCACGCCGGGAAAGGCAGGGCATCCCGAGGGGAGCCAGCCCGGGCAAAGTTCCGCCGGGGGTGGGAGATGCTCCGAGGACGTGCAGCACGAGGCTTGGAAAACGCCTGGATAACCCGCAGGTTTATAGAGTTGTGTTAGCTGAAGTGATAAAAAGTCCTCGTTATCCATCCCGCTCAGCATGCACCTATCAGAGGTGACGCGCTACAGAAAGACTGCTCCCGAAAGGCCAGAACACACAGAATGGGGAGGATGGAGAGGGGGAAACCACCTATAAAACCCTCTAGAGCACTCCCAGGGATGTGGAGCAGAGCTGCCAGGGACTGCAGGCACCCAAATTACCCGTACCAAAGGCTTTCAACAGCAGTGACGGCTCACGCTGCAGCGAGCTCCGGTTCCTTGTGTAACCCATCCAAAATCCTTTGTCAAGCATTATACATCCATTTTGGCTCCACTGCTTTCCAGTGGTTGAAATTTCCCTTATATTTTAATAAGGAGGGGTAAACTTCTGAAAATTGTTTTCTTTTGTCCCGTTTATCTTCTCTGTAAAGTTTTCTTATGTTTTCTCTGAAAATGAAGCAACCCTACCTGCTTGTTTTATGCAGGGGAAATACTATGCAGGCTCTGTCTGCATTTGCAATAGAAGGGTTCAGTACAGTTTTCCCTACAAATAAATTCCTCTCTAAGCTTAACACCATTACACAAATTGCACTGGGACAAACACTGGTCATCTGTGGTTTGAAAAAATTCTGGATTTATCTTGATTTTTAAAAAATCCAGTGCCAAATTTAGCACAGAATTTTGTTCACCATAATTTAACCAGTAACTTGCAAGCCAGTGAATTGTTACAGTCTTCTCTCCTTGCAGCTCCTTCCTGAGGCCTCCAGGCCCAGACACAGGGTTAGGCAGATCCACCTGGAAGTGCCAGAACCTCATCCCAACCTCTTCCCTCCGGAATTCCGTCCCTGTAAGTCTTCTGCCCTTGAAATCCAAGCCTGATGTCAAAATTGTGTTTCCATACAAATTGTACCCTCCATAAACAATACAATGTTCTGCCTTCTCCCAGGACACACACAGCTTCTTAGCAGAGGGAACCAGTGGATCAATGCAAAAATGCCAGGAAATTTGAAATAATTTCTAATATTTTCTACATACTCCAAAATGAGTCCTTCTGACTCTCATGTACTCCTGCACAACATTTGATGAAACCTTTTTTCCTCTTCAGCTTCCACATTAGCTCTTCCTAGAGGTTTTGGAGTGGAAAGGGTATTAATTTCTCTTATCTCCTTATCAAAGCAAACATGTCTAAAAATAGATCAAATTTCCCTTTGCTGAGGCAAGTGTATACATTTTCAAGACTTGACTATTCTTCTCCAGTAAATTCTTTTATCACTTTATCTTCCAAACTAATTCAGTGCAATATAAACTCAAGCATCAGAGAAAAAAAAAGTGATACTAGGATTTAAAATTCCTTAATATATTTTGACTCTGATGAATGATATGCAGAACAAATTAGAACTATTAAAATTATTTCCACTGTAAATACAATTTGAAGAGCATTTCACATAAAGATATGGTATTATATATTGCTAGAGGCAGTTTCATTCAACATTTTCCAACTAACAAATTCAGTTTACATTGCTGACTACATATGAATTGATCTTAACATTATTTGCAGTATATTGCCCTTTTTATAAAATGTTTACTATGACTCTTTTCTCAAAAGTGAAACCTGTCAGTTCATATCTGGCTAGGACAAAATATTTATAAATAGAGACAGAAAAACTCTTGCTTCTAGATGTATTTTAACTCTTTGTTCTACTAGTTTGCTTTTATTTTTGAAAAAAATTTCTGGAAAAGATCATCTTAACTAAGAATTACTTCTGTATTTCTTTTGAAAAGTCACATTCTTCTCCTCCTCCCATTTAATAAATTTATCTTTCACTGCTATTAAAACTTACAAGCTTAGTATATTCACTATTTGAATGATGTATATTCATTACATACAAATTGGTTACAGAAATTTAGCATATGAATGTCCTTTTTGTGAGAAATTGAGTCCTTGTTGGCTTCAAACGTTCCTGATCTCATGGGCTAGATCAATAATCTGAGAGAAAGTCATTCTTGCCTGCATGTTTGGATTAAAAATAAACCAGATTTTCCAAGACTTAAAAAAAAAACCAACTTCCTGTCAAGTTGACTGTCCCCCCTCCAGGTGCATATCTTCTGTCCAACCCTGCACATGCCACAGACAGTTTGGAAGTCACCAAGCATAAGGCATGTAAGAGGTGCAGCACCAGCCCCAGGACTACAGCTGTTCCCTGTGCCAAAGGCTGCAGTTAATGGAAGTGCACTCAAATTCTCAGTTCAGGCCTTTTCAAGCTCATAACTTCATTAAAATAATCTTTCCAGCATACAGGGTTGTGCATTCACTATCCAAGCACAAAGCAAAGACTTTTAAATGTGAGAGAAAAGAAACTTGAAGTTTTAAGGGAGGGCAGGCAAGGATGAAGGCTCTGTCTGGGGCAGAAAGGGGAGTGTGGGGAGATGTAAAGTGTTCTCACCTTCATTTCAGAAACAAAGGACTTTATACAGAGGGAGTCTGCAGGAAGCTAAATTCCAAGTCAATTTGTGACAGGATCCTCACTGCCTGAAATAACTGGAAATTACCTGCACTCTTTCGTTTTGTGGGTTTAACCCTTCTCAGGACAAAGCTGTGTTGTTTATGGGAGACCATAACTACAATTCCGACACCGGGCCTGGCATGCAAAGGCTTCTTCATTAGGTAGGACCTCATCAGCTTAGAAAGTTTTGGACTCACAGGGTGAGTTAGTACTAAAACCAAAACAGATCAGTTGTGATTTCTACTGTTTCCTCTGCAATTTCCATGTAAGATTATAGCCAGAATTCTTTCAGGGCTGTTTGTGGGGTGTCCTGCCCTGCAAATGAAGCCCAAGGAGAACCACACACGGGGGTTTTTTTTGCAGCTCAGCACTGCAGCAATGCAAGTATTTGCCTCTGTAAGGAGCTGGGTGATTCTGAATGAGCATTGACATGTCCAAAGCTGCCTACACACACACAGAGCACAGGCAGACAGGGAGAGCTGCCCCGGGCAAGTTTCCATGTGCTGCAGTTCATAGCCCCAGCCAGGTCCTGGTTTACAAAGGTCCCCCAAAGAAGCTCTTCTCTGTCCCCCCTTAACCAAGCTGGCACTGCTGCGGGCACAACTGTAGTTACAAGAGAGTTTAAACTCTGTGATTAAAAGAAATATGCAGGAATTTGGGCGAAAATGGCCTCTTCCAAACTTAAAGCATGGCTTTAATTCACAGCCGAGCAATGCTGCAGGTAGTGGCAGAGGCAGAAAATGCAGAGTAAGACAAAACAAGCATTCTTAGAGTGGCATCCAGCCTTCGTGGGAGGAAGTAATCAGACCTCTGGCAGCAATTACAATTTTTTACTGCACTAAGCTTTGTTTTTATTATGACCCTGCTGTTGCTAAGATAGTGCTCTCAAATTACCTTACATACAGACTGTATTAAACAACAGGTTTGCCCAATTTACAGGGCCAGATGGTTCTCCAAAGTTTAATATATCATTGGATTTACACTATTAACAAAACCCCCACAGCCCTCACACTGCTCAACCAAGCCAGTAAATAACTCCTCCCCGTCTCTGATAGGCACTATGTGGATACAAAGTTTATTTCCTTTCCTGTTTGCAATTGGTGCTTTGCATGTCAGAAAAAATCTGGTTTTTGGAGCTGTAGGAAGCACAGTTAAGCAGTGAAGTCAGTATCCAGGAAACCAAAAAATCTTCACACCAAAACTTCATCTGACAGGGAGGGAAGGTAAGGAAGGTGTAGCAGCAGGATTACAAGTATAAATTACAAATGAAGCTGGCTAGGGATAAAAGGAAAACAACCATATAAACAGCCAAAGGTAGGAAAACAAACTGTTTCAGCCTGGACATTTTACAACCATTGAGGAGATCGTGGCACCATCAGGCCATGAAGCACGGAACTGGTTCAGAATGAAACTGAAGGGATTAACAGGGGACGTGACAAACACCACTAACTCCAAACCAACACTTTAGCTGATTGCTGTTTAAATCACAGACGTAGCAATTGAAAATAATCATTGTTCAAACAGCAGTGGGATACACCCTCGCACAGCTTATGAGGTCAGCCTAAGATTCCTGTTTTAGAAGTTAAGCTTTCAGGCAGGGGAACCTCTGACCTCCAGGAGCTTAAGGACTTCTAAAATAGACAGTGTTATTGGTGCTTCTTGGGCAGTTTCAAACTGATGAAGCAGTGCTTCTTAAGAGGGCAATCTTGAGGTTAAATTAATGCCTGATTACAGCAAATATTTATTTTGAACACACAGAATAGTTACTGGGGATGTGCTGTCAGAAATCTAGGACAGCTGAACATTATGAAAGCCTTGAATGTGTAGTATAGCTTTAAAACAAAGCTCAGAAAGATTTTTTGAAAATCCAATTAAAACCATTTAAATAGTGCTGTTTTCTGAATTAGCCACTTAAGCCTGAGGGTGAGAGATTATTCATGAGGTGCCCAACATTATGGAGAAATTAATTCAGCACTCTTAAAATGCTTTAAAAGCCTGTGTGTTTTAGTGAACTGTCATTAGAAAGGGTAACTGACATTGGGGTTTTTCTTTAAGCCTGGTTTTAAACTGTGTTGTGTTAAAGGTTTTTACACTTTTCAACACTGTCTCACTGGTTTCCCTAATTAACCAGCTAGGAAGTCAAACATCCACACTGCACATTTTTAAAGATTAATTCCAGTATTAGTAAAATACCTTTGCCCAGATTTTGTACATTCCATGATACTCTGCACATATCATTGCATACAAAGCAGTTCAGCATCATTTTTCTGGAGAACTTTGCCTCAAAGATGAATTCTTGGCTGCAATGCTGAAACAAGTCTTCAGTTTTTTCAGTAGCCATTTAGGCATTTAACAGCATTTGAGATACTCAGAAAGATTCAGCATCACCTGGTTAGCAGATAATAAGCACAAATTACTTGGGCATTTCCACCTGATGCAGTTTCTAATGTCACTAAGTTAAATGTAATATCCTGTGCCCCCTAACAACACTTCTACAGCAGTGTCCAAAACACTGATTTAAACCTTTTTTTGCCAGGTTTTGCTTTTGGGTATTGATAGTTTACAGTTGTCTAGAACTTCCTCATAACATTTTCTTCAAAAACTGAAGGCAGCTTAAGTGATCATAATTGTCTCTTCCTCATCTTGATTACTGCTGATTGATGAGGGGGACCTCCAAATATATTCCCAAATACTACTACAAAGAAAAAAATGTTGATAGATTGATGTACACTGGAATTGTACCTAAATGCCAGTACATTCTCCATGAATCCCAGCTTGGATATTGGGGTATACTCTGAACATGCATTTGTTTTTCTAATGCAAATTCTAAACACACACTATTTTTATTCAGACGTGTAAAAAATGGCCCAAGCAAAACCTTTTTCTGAATGCAGCCACCTATGAAAAGGAGTATCAGTAAAAGGAGTATCAGTTCAATAATTTGATTCAGAGAATAACTAGATTTAGTACCTTCACTGCAAGATGAAAGTCCTCAGAAAAGGCAGCTTCAAAAGAACTGGAAGAAAGCAATCAGCTTCCAGCCCTCAGTGAAACAGTTGAAGCTCTACCTGCTTCCACAAAATGACTGGAGAGGAAGTCAACACTTCCCAATTCTCATTAGCACCAGTGCACAGTTCTTAATTCCACATCAGTAAGAAACCCTGCAGGCTCCCACCTCCTCTGCCTTTCACAACCACCTCTATTTTGCATTTCTGAAAGGAAGAACTGTCAGAACAAAGAGAAGCACTGAGAGTACCTGGACTGGTGTAACTACTCCACCAGCAACAGCTGGAACATCCCACCACAATGGCACACTCTGCAGCCTGGGCACAGCCAGCAGTGAGGAAAAAAGGCAAGCTGGTTTCATGTAGTTGATTTTATTATTACATACTGAGAATACATATCAACACATCTGATATCAGAGTAAACCCTTATGGGACAAATAAGTGCCATAGTGGAAATTATGGAACAGAAGGTTGGTGTGGAAAGTGTGGAGCAGCACAGTATCTGATTAAAAAAAAAAAAAAAAGAAAAACCAAAAAAAACCACAACAAAAAACCAACCAAAAAAAAAAAAAACCCAACCCAAAACCAACAAATCCCACCCCCCAACAACAAAACAATGCTGCAAAAACTCGTGATATTAAACTTCACTTGAAAAAAATTTAAAAAAAGATAATCTTAGGAGAGGCCTAAAGTTCACAAACTTCTGAAAACACAGGAAAAGCCATGTGCATCCCCCCAGTGAATCCATCACAACTCAATTCCATTAAGACCTTTTGCAAAATTCAGTGTTTAAATCTTCTACATATTTCATATTTCTCTTTACTGCAGGAGAGCACAGTAAGCTGATCTATTCTACACACATTGCTTCACTCTTTTGGGGCAAATGACAATCACAGTTTCCTCTAGCCTTAAACAGCTATTTCAAACAATATATATATACATACATGTGTAAACAAAATGTTAGAGAAATGGCATACAGCAATTTCATAGAAGTATCCCAATTCAGCTATTTGTGCTCTTTGCCTTGGAATCCAAAGTACCCAATACAAGCAGGAAAGTTTTCCACTGTTGCAGTCTAACAATGATCCCATTTACTTGGTGAATTTGAAAAATCATTTCAAGCCACAATTTCAATTCATTCTAGAGGGCTGAGAACACGAATAATACATTTACAGTAACTGCACAGCTTGCATGGCCAAAAAAAGTCTCCAGACTCGTTTTTAAACTGTTATTAACAAGTAATGGAATGTACATGTGCTGACAATTAAATGTGTAACTCAAAAATAGACACCTACTGCACCCAATTTGTTAATGCAGAAACATACTTGAAAATATACAAAATCTGAAGTTGTTACATGAAATCAAACCTGGTTTTTAAAAGTGCACAATAAAAACTGAAGGTAATTACTATATAAATTATCCAGAGTGTGTATTTCCTGGTTTAGAGCCAACATTAAGTTCTGTTTTATCTGTTACAAGTTCTAAATATTTTAAAGCCATTTACAGCACCAATTCAGTTTTTACTAGACCCAATACCAGCCTCTGCTTCCTGGAACAAACAGGAACTGGATAATGAATGGTCACTATCTGCATCCTGTGCAGCAGCAGCTTCCAGGCACTCAGCTGTAAACTATCGATTCTTGTTCTTTTTAGAATTTCCCTGCAACAAGAAAAAAGCAAACAGAACACTGTAATTCAGGTAAGGAAATCTAGACAGGTAACATACAAAACCTGATGTCTGGTAATTTATGCCTACAGCAAACAAAGAGCAGTCAGATTGAAAATAAACAGTGCACAGACATTTATTATTGGCAGACTCTAACTGTTTGCTCTGAAAATGCCTGTTTCTAAAGCACAACAGAGGCAAGTACCAGATATCTCAAATTAGCACAACAGTTTCTGACTACAACTGAAACCTGTGAAAGACATTTGAGGTACAACCCAAGACACTCAATTGTACTAATACCACTCATATTGTAAGGGCAGTGAAAGCAAGTCAAATCATAACTCACCTTCAGGTGCTATTTCAAATATCTCCTTACAGAATAATTACCTCAAACAAAAAAAAAAATCAATCCCCCACCCTACTGGGTTTTTTTTCCAAAATAAATTTTATTTTAATTCAGGTTATACAGATTATTCCTAGTTCAGAAGAGAGTTTGTTCCACAGCTAACCAACTCACATTTGACCCGCAGTAATTCCACAAAGGAAATGTGGAGCTTAAAATGAAGTTTTGTGCAATAGTTACTTGCTGGCAATTCTCAGTCTTCCTATTTCCTGAAGATAACATTTGTTTTGAATCTAACCAACAACTCTCTCCAAGCGATAAGAGCTTTAACTGCATCGTTTTGATTTCAAATTAATCACCACCTACATTTGGTAATATTTTAAAACCTGTGTGGCTTCTGTTGTGAGATTCTGAGGTCCTTACACAGAGTACCAATTCAAAACTTAGAAATATGGCAAGTGAAAAATTCCAGAACACATTTATAAAAACATGAAAAGCAATGGTCAGTATGCAGACAACAGCTTCCTTTTAAATACACAAGAGCTTGTACTCCACAAAGTCATTTTAAAGAATACAATGCCAAGTTAAATCACTCAGAAACCTGAGGAATAAGTGGAAGAGTTTACTCTAAAGAATAAAAATCATCATAATGGGACCTTTAATCAAAACATGGATTTTTTTGTTTATTTTTAATCCTTCAGTGAAACCTGCTTCCATGCATTCCCCAATTAAGGAGAAAAATGCTAATTTATTTGTTTCACAGTCAGACAAGTGAAGGGCAAAGGCCTTCACAACATCTGTTCCTCCCTAGAAGCATCGGAATAGGATATACCATGATTTAATCACTGCTCAGAACAGCAGAGTCCTGTATTTTTCATCATTAGGTAAGTTAAAAATTTGTTTCTGACAAGTGGGTAGCCTCCTTGCTTGGAAAAGAATTCAAGTGGGCATTTCAAGCTCACAGAATAATATAACTGGCAACTTTTTCATTCATACATGAGGGACAGATGAGCTAGAATATGGAACTGAAACAGAGGAAGAGACCAGCTGCCAAGGACAGAGTCTGCTGCAACCAAAAGGAGAGCAGAAGGGACACATCTACTCAGAATGTAATCTTAACCAGCCAGCATCACCAGCTGGATTTACAAATAGCTCCATTTTCACCACATGTAAACAATAAAATGGTGCTGATCTGCCATCACTTTGAGAACCTAATGTGAAGCAGTGACATGAAGAGCTTGTTCCTTCCCACATGGATGTTTTGCAATAATTATTTCTTCACTGAAACTTGAAGGAGCAAATTTGGAGCTTCCTTTCCAACTGGCCCAGAGTAAGAATTACAGCTTGTGAGCTGGTTTGTCCAAGGGCAGTACTGCAGGAACACCAAATGTAACCCTCACACCTCCCAGCTGCCCCATGTGAGCACTGCAGACTCACCTTACTGGCCATCTTCAGTGTATCAATCTCCTCCCTCTGCTTAGTTAAGGTTTCATTCATACTGCACAGGTGGTCACTCATCATGCTTAACTGATCCTCATAGCTCCTCTTTGTCGTCATCAGCTCATCCTAAGGGAAAAATAAAATAACCAGAGGCTCTTGGCTCAGTATTGGTGATAGCTGGCAAAGCAGCACGCTTCCACCTCCTCTTAGGAAGCTTCACTTTTGATGCTGAGTGTGTGCAATTCAGAAAAAAAAAAAACCAAAAACAAAAACAAACAAACAAACAAAAAAACCCTCAACTGCCTCATGAAAGAAAGTCAACAGCTATTTTTACCTGAAGTCTCATGCATGGTTTGTTCCCTTTATTTTTGTGCTGTTTCCTTTAGATTTTCCCACTTTTTATGTCTTACATAAAAGAGCAACAGCTAAGTTTTCCAACCCTGCTTCCAGCCAGGAAACAGGTAATTTTTATAGGGTTAAAGCACAGCCTGTGCAAGAAGACACATGGCATCTAAAGCTGAAGGGATCACCACTGCACATGCAGTTACAGAGCTATGACCCCTCTGGGATTACACAGACATGGGGGGACTGTGCATGACTAGAAGCCAGCACTGAAGGGACACAAACACTGAGGAAGGACAGAAGGGATGAAATCAATGCTTTATGGAAAGGAGTGGCTTGAAGACTACTGATATCTCCAAAATAGGAGAACAGCAGGGTGATATGACAGGTATCTGCTGCAAGCAGATAAAAGTCTGCCATCCACAGACCCTGATCCTCATCAGGGATTTTAACTATTCTGGTATCTCCTGGAAGGGCAGCAAGGTGGAACATAAGCAACTCAGGAGTCGTCTTGAGAGTGGCAAAGAACTTCTTGATACCAGTGATTAGTGAGACCAAGAGATGCTCTCTGCTGGACCTGTAACTCACAAATAAGGCAAAGCTGGTCAGGGAGGTGAAAGCCAATGGCAGCCTTGGCTGCAGCTACCATGAGTTAGTGGACTTCAGGATCCTGAGGGAAGCAAGATGAATAGTAGAACTACAGCAACCCTAGACTCAAGAAGAGTAGATTCTGGCTTCTTTCAAGGTCTGCTTGGAAACATCCCAGGTAAAACTGCCCTGGGAGCTACAGGGGCCCAGGAAAACTGAATGATCAAGGACAGAATGAGGAACAATCCAGTGCCTAAGAGGTGGAGTGACTGTGGCAGAAGGCCAGCATGGCTGTACAGGAAATATCCAATTCCACAGCTTGATCTGAACTATCTTCTCTGACCAAAGGACAGGGCCAAATTACCTTCAGAGGACCCTTACAACCTAAACAAATCTATTATCCAGTATTCTGCAGACTACTAAACATACAAGGATGTGCCTGCTATCTTCTCCTAGGAAGTTTAATATGCAGCTAGAAATTAACATCCCATGCTGAGTTCAACATCAGTTGTGGAATTTCTTAAAGAAACAGATCAAAAAAGTTTAAAAAGGACTGTTCATGGACACAACTGTTCAAAGCTTATAACATTATATGCTCTGCCTGTATGGAGCAATTTTGGTACTCACCATCACAGAGAGATGAACAATAATAATGTGAACTAAGTGTAAAGAAAACATGAAGGTATTTATGAACTGTAGAAGTTCATATATGAATAGGATTAATGTATACTTTATTTTACTATTGGCTTCTTTCTCGGCTGTGTGGAGGAGAAGGACAAAGGGACAGAACACTCATAGGATGGCATAAGAGTCAATTATTGTTAACAAGAGCTTCCTAAAGATTACCCCAAAATTATCTTTGCTTAATATTAAGGTATCTATATTTAAAAAACCAAAATCAATCGGGCATTTTTTAAAACTTTCAGACCCAGGTGCTAGAAAGGATTAAGAATGCCTTGTATGATCTGAAATCAGTCACACAACTACAACTTTTGACATTTAACTCTCCCCTTTTCATGAAAATCCCTGACATCAAATGTGCTAAAACACACACATTTGGCCACTATAACCTTTTCCTTGGAAGCATGTTCCACTTCAACTTTATACCTGGGATTCAAAGAGTATTATTTAATGCTCTTCTCTACATACCATTAAAGTTTTTATATGCCCTAACTCAGGATCTAGTATGGCATGGCCAGGCTAGATGGTTGTAATTTTTCTGCTCCAAACTCCCCTTACACACAATTACAAAAAGCATCTATTACATTACAGAGCAATTTACTTGCCTGTAACCTGGTGATGTTTTGACTGGCGAGCTTCAACTCTTCCGTGAGCGATTCCTTGGATTTCTCTGCCAAAGACAATCTCTTGGCAAGTGCTCGACACTACCAAGAGCAGCATAGGGAGGGTAAGAGGAAGGAAAGTCAGTTCCAGGGTATTGCCTTGTGACATCCTTAAGTGGTTGCTTTGGATTTTTCCATCTTTCTGTGATACTTGGACTTCAAGAAACTTGAGTCAGAGCTTGTGCACGCTTTTAAATGCAAAGGTAATGCAATAGCTGACATTAAATGTTTCATTTTACAGAGCTGCCATACTGCCAATCCTCTAAATACCATATTTTTCATGTAAATGCTACAAAATTTTTCATAAATAAAAAGCAATAAAAACAACTCACTCCATACAAGGCTCAAATATCATAGAAAGATGGTTCCTCCAAACTATGTCATCTTGCATTAAAAAAATATTTAAGAGGATTTGCTCTGTTAACCTGGAGCTTTGGTGTGTTCCACATCATTTATTACACAAATCTAAACAGCCACTACTTGCAAGAAAAGTTCCCTCATGACTTGAAATGAAGAGGAAAGCATAAATACAATGAATCATCTTGTTCATTCTTGTAATAGAACTTATGCTTAATAACAAATTTTCTCTGGAGAGCTGTTTCCATCACTTCATAATACACTCAAATATTTTTGAATGACATCAGCATCACTTTAAAATTAAATCAAAGCTTCCTTGGTAACTAAAGCCAGCTGCTTCAGATTATATGAACAAACCTATACATGATACCCATTATACTTCTTAATACAGCCAAGACAAGGCTACCAAAAGATTTATTGAACATAAAAAGTTCTTTTACAGTACCTATTTTTATGCACACTAGACCACAGTCAAAAAATATTCCAGAAACAGATTTTTATAAAACATTATGCTCCATATATTGAAACTAACTTTCCTAGCACTTGCCTGTGGAAAGCTCAAAAAGAGATTTACTGTCATTGCCTTCATGCTCACCTCAGCATGGAAGTGCACTGATTTGCTGTCAGCAAGCTGCAGGTGAGAGGTCAGCTCTGCTATCCTGGCCATGTAGTGAGTTTTTATCAGGTCTTCACGAGACTCAACGTCTGGAGCCTGGCAAAGCAAAGATTTAAGCAGACAACATTTATGTTTAGTAGGCTGAGTACCTGAATCACAACATTGCCTCTATACAGACTTTTCTTCTTTCCTTCTGAGGCCTGTCTGCTCTATCAAAAAGTATTAAATTACAGCAGGTCCCACTGCAATTTATCACTCTGATGGTGACTCTGTGACTCTTAATGTCAGATTTCCTTACAGGACAAAGAGCTGACTGAAGAGGTAAGAATTTACCTCAGTTTAACATATCAAGTGTTTTCATCTTCTGCTGAAGATGAAAATCCACTGCAGAAGTGAACAGCTTTCACTTACATGAAAACTTACTGTCTCTTCCCAACTAGGAAGAATTCCTTCATCTAACTGTATTTCAGAAGCTTACAAAAGTAATGTTTCAGAAGTTCCTTTAGACATTTGAAATTTAAAAAGAAAATAAAAAATAAAAAAGCTCAACAACTCTGTAGTTTACAGACTAGGCAGCTTCCACATGATTTGTCATCACCTTCAAGCTCAGCACTATGCAGAAGCCTTTAAGAACTTGTATCAGTTACCATCTAGCTCCCTAGCCCTTTTTAAATCACACTTTCAGAAGTAAAGGAAGAGTAAACTAAACTACACATCAGTTGCCTGTGACATCAGAAAAGGAAAAGCACTGGATCTTACTCTGAAAAGTTCCTGCTGGGGCAAGTGTTACATTACAGCAGGGCAAAATAAAGAGTTAACATCTAGCCTGATGGCTGGTTCAAGGTGTGTTTTGGTGTGACCTCTCCTTTGTACCCTAAGCACTGCAGCCAGGGTCTTTTTTTATTCAGCCTGAGCCCCTTCTCGAGGGTTAAGAATTGAGGCTTGGAATGCAGTTTGGGCTACTGAGACACAGACAGAGCAGAGCTTGCCTCAGATTACAGAGAACAGACCCTGACTCCAGCTCACACTGCTCCAAAATGCTTAAATGGCTAAAGTAACAGTTCACTAGCAGATGAAGAAAATTAAGGAACACATGGATTTGAGAAATCTGACCATATAGTATATACAGACTACATGGTCAACTCATGCCATTACACTGAAGTACTCTTGGTAATTAGACCTCTGGAATAAGTTTAACAGAATCAGAACTGAAGCATTTAACAGATGGACTTTAACAATGTTTAAAACAGATTACCTTTTCATTATCAGTAGTTACAGTCAACATTCCAATCTAGAACAAGGAAGAAAATACACTTAATGAGAACTGCAAAAAAATAGATACCATAGCTGCATTTTGGTTTCAGTCATAGAAGGACTTTAAATTTAAACAATCTTGCAACAGTTCAAACTGAAACACATTTAAGTACTTCCACCTGTAACATAAACAAGAGTGGTTATATGAATGCCTTGAACAGAATTAAACCTGACATTGACTCTCAAAAATTTATCTCCTGTCTTATGGTGAACAGAGGGAAAAGGCAATAAAAGCAACAAGATGCAGCTGGGCTTGTATGGTTATGCAACTGCTTGGTCATATGAAACTAATTCACAGCCATGTTAGCACACTGAAACATTACTTGTCATGTTTAAGAGGAAGGAAAGTCAACCTGGATTTCTTGAATACCTTCCAAACTCCTTCCTTTCCACTCTCACTAGCAAGCACTGACAAAACTCTAGAGGAGCAGTGTATGCCAATACCTGGTTTCATGAAAAGAATCTCTTCATAGAGAATCAAAGGGGTTTTTTTTCCCCTTGATCTCAACAGGACTAGAGATTTATGTTTATGGGAAATATTCATCCAATATGTTGACCTGTGAGTAGCATTATCCTCAAACTCCTAAGGATTCAAATAGAGGACCAAAAACTTAAGATGCCAGTTTACTTCAAAACTCAGGATTTCAAAACAATCCCGTGGTTATTTTTGTCCTGGAGCAGAAAAGTGGGAAAGACAGGAAAAAAAAAAAAGATAAAAAAAAAAAAAAAAAAAGAGAGGATTCTATTGAATGCTGAGTAGATTTATTATTTCTTACAGATGTCATTTCTGTTAATAGCACTATGCCACTTCAGAAGTGGAATTCAGGGGAAAGGCCAACTCATTTTAAATACGTGTAGTAAACAGGAAAAAGCCATTTACCAACACAGAAGAGCAGGAAAATGAATGCCTGCTACATTCAAAAGCAGTTGCTGAACCCAAACTGACCCTAGTAAGCCTCCAAACCCATTTACAAACACTACCTACCCTAGTTCCATTTGCTTTAACATACCTAGAGATGAACAAAAGTGTTGGAAACACAGGCCCAACCCGAGACATACACCCCTTGCAAGGTTTCCTAACTAGTGACAAATCTAGAGGTTAAGTACCTATTATTTGCCCCTCAGTTCCAGAAGTACAAAAATATCACCACAATACTAAAGACAGTGAACAAATCCTCAAAAGCCAAGAAGTGCCAAACTCTGCAGAAAGTATTTGCCAGCAGCTTTGCAAATACAAGGACCCCAAGAGTGAATGCTTTTCAACTCAGTCAAAAGGCTTTCATTTTTAGTGTTCCACTGATCAAACAGCACTGCTAGTAAAGAAAGTGGATTTTTCTCTATTGAAGGGAAAGGTCACTTACCAGACTAGTGCTCTTAATAGGTTCCCTCAGACTCTTTTCTGTGGTTTCCTTCTTTTGTTCTGCTATATTTGGCAAAACGGAACGCTCCTGGATAGTTTCAGTTAAATGCCCACTAAGAGAGTTCTTCAGTTTTTGATTTTCTTTCTCTAGCTTTATTTTAGCTAGCTGGGCCTCCAACATCCAGTGTTCTTTTTCTTGTTCAAGTTTTGCAATTTTCTCCAAACTCTGCTGGACCTTTAGGAGGGAAAGTTTACAGTCCAGGTTATTGAACCCAGGGAGGAAAAAAGCCACCCACAGGAAATGTTTGAGGACAGTATTATTTTAAACCATTACATAAGTGAGGTAACAAAGTGCAGCAGGTAAACTGTTTTGAGCTGTGTGCTTAGCTGTGGTTCTTTATCAAAAATGGCCATGTAATTTAATTAGTTTGAAACATGCATTACAAAGGTATAGCTCATAAAACTGGGAACATCCTATCCTAAAAATCAAAGCAGGGAAGAATTTCATAAAAACATGAAAGATGTGTACCTGGCACTATCATTACCTTTTCCTATGCTAGAGAAACAAACTCGCCCCTCCCAGCTGTCCTCCTCACACAGACAGAACCACCCACTTTGTCCACGTAAGAAAACAACTATGGAACAGAACACATCCAATCACTGCACATTTCTGCTGAAATTCAGTTCACTCCTACTAATACACTTAAAATATTGACCACTAAAAAAAAAAATCACCAAATATTGGCTTCTGTTCAATAACAATTAGTCAAGTTGAGCATAGGCACAGGCTGAGTATACAAGTTAATAAAGAAGTGTCAGTATTAATTAGCTATTCTCATTCATGTGAAGTGATGGACAAACTGTGTAGGTCTTTTAAATACCATGTTACCCACACTGCTTCACCTTCCAGAAAAAAAAAAAATATAGGCATACTGGAAGACAGAAACTGTAATCTATTATTCTAACTGAAAAGAAAAATCACAGCTCTTAACCAGTGCTAATAATTCCTGCACAGTCCAAAAGAGGACTTAAAACAGTACACAACATTAAAAATTAATGCCTTCAGTATGCCTTATTTCTGTCTTTATTTTGCATTTAATTAAATGATTAGGAGATTACCTGTCTTCTTGTATTTCCAAATGAAGGTACCAATGGCATAATCCTGGCTCCTATATCTACTACAGACAACCCAGCCTGACAATGGTAAGTTTTACCTACAAAACTCTACAAGACATCTACAGTCCAAATTTAAGGTTCAGCATATTCACATATACCTACAAATGACCACAGACATAGGTATGTGGAGACTTTTGATGCAACTTTAGCTTTACAAAATACACTACCAGATATGTTAGTACAATGTACACCAGAATACCTGTTGTGCAAGACCTTCTCTGCTTTCTGTAGAACTCAGGAGAACTCTGCGATTGGCTAAAGCCTCTTCATAAGGCACTGAATCTGCACAAGGCTGCAGAAGAATCAAAAAAACCCTCTCAAAACATATTCCACACTAGATCAGAACATGTATTCTACTTTTATTTTCTTACTACTTTCCTTACTTTAGTGAAGGGAGGAAAAAAAACCATATTGCAAGTGCTTACCAGGCAGTAGGAAAAAATGGTTTGAGCACACAGGAAATACTGCTTCAAAAAGTACAACTGATTGAAAAGTGCTCAGAAAACTCCAACTGTTAATTAATGATCAAAGGCATCTTAAGGTCCTCTTTACAGACAGTGGTTTAGTAACAATTGCTAAGCACATCATCCCTGAATTGTCAATTTTAATGGAGACCTGGCAGCATTCAGTTTTTTGGTTCAGCACATTTTCTCCAGGGTACCTCCTTTTCAGCTGTCTTTTTACCCCCCCTATTGCTCTCCACTGTTTCCCATTAAATGCAAATGTAAGAATATGACAGCATTCACTCCATATTCCTGGTGAATATAGGAGGAAATTTAAATAAGCAGCCACCCTTCTCCTTGGAGTCTTGGCACAGAAATAATTAGTGGAAATGGGTAATGGCAGAACTGGCACATACCCTCAGTTCTGAGGGAAGCTATGGTCTCTAAAGTTCTCAGCAGCATTACTGCACTGAGGCATCCATTTCCTCAGCCAAAAACTGTCACTCAGAGAATCTCTTCCATTCCAAATACTACAAATCCTCACTTTGTACTCTCTTTGGCATAACCAACAGTCTACAGAACATGGTCTTCCTGTGCAAGCATGCTGGCTGAACAAACCTTCTTCAAAGACTTCATGTAAGCAGCTGCCTTCTTCTTGTACTGCAGCATGCACTCAGCTGAGAGAGGGCTGATGAACTCTCTTCCTCCCTTAGGGCCATAACTCAGCGAGGTGGTGAAGTGGTCCAAGTTGTTGCTAAAGAACGAGGCCATCTAGACACATCAAGAGAAGTGGCTTTTCCAATTAAGCTGACCAGGATTCATTGGAGCAATTACTCTTTCAAAAGACAAGGATTTAGTGAAACTGGACTTCATAACCAGACTTTGAAACAAGCTACAGGCTCTTCCATGTAGCTTAGACCTCACTAACACAAAGCATGCTCTTCACAGTATCTGCTTCTATCACTCACTCAGTTTTTAACTCATAGCCTGAAAACAGTGGAAGAACCAACCTGACACTATAGATTATTAATATCAGAGGCACACAGAGATTTTCTAAATCATTCAGCTCAGCTTTCTTTTTTTACTTAAAAACCTGCACAAGTTAGGGTATCGTATGAAACAAAAATAACCCTTACCTTGCCTGCTCCATTTGTTAAAGCAGCAACAGAAGATAAAATACAGTCATTTGTAGTTATGAGTTTCTGTGTGGCAGTTGGAACATCCTGTTCTAAAGTAGCTTTCTGACTATAGTGCTTGGAAATATCTGGAAAAGGAAAAGCACATTTATGTCAAATTAAGAACACAAAACTTTTCAAAAGTCACTCATAAAAGCATCTTAGCCTAATTATATTAATTTCAACAGCACCAAAATTTTTTAAAAATCAAGTATTTATCATGTAAGGACATTATCAATTTAGCCTAATTAAAAAAAAAAGTAATTGTTTGACAAGTGAACACTTTGCACCTATTTTACAACATTTACCATTGCTACAGAATGGAGAAATCCCAGCTCATCACCACCACAAATTATAATCTGAAGTAATCTTAAGAAGTTCAAAATTAGTTGGGATTGAGAAAGAATAGAGAAATCAAACATTCTGAAGTATGGGAACGTGAGATATTAAGCAGAGCATTTCTGGTGATAGCTAATGAATTCTACTGACAATTTTCTTCAGTAGTTCTATTTTCTGTATTTCCTTTAAAGTTTAAGTTGGGTTGACTTTGCATTATAGTAACCATACTAAGAGGTAGAAAGTATTTAAAATTTATCTATGCTACAAAACACTTGTCTTAGGGTCTCATTTTGTTTGAGGTACAATCTTTAATGTAACTTTTTTTTTAAACAAGGACTTTGCAAAATGGGGCCACACTATTCCTGCTATTAAGAAAAAAAACCCCAATTTTGCTTAAAATTATAAAAGCTTAATGTTTAAACAGCTGACTAGTAAATCTAATAAATCTCTATGGATTATTTTCTCTCCAGGAACAGCTACATGGTACTGAAATTACAGGACATACAGGAACATCAGTTTTAAAATTCTGAGTTATAACCAAGTATCACTTCACTGAAAACATAACACATCCATGCTGTTCTGATAAAAGCAAGGTAAGCCATTTTTCAGAGGAAGTCAAGTTTCAAAAAGAACCCAGACTTCTTTGAAAGTTTTAGTTATATATTCATGTCAAAAATAGTCATCAATCTAAAAACAGGAAGGAAAAACTACACTTTGAAGGCAGGTACTAGGTCAATGCCACATATGTAGTGGAAAATATGTACATTTCACAGCATTCCATTCTGTATTCTAGTTTCAGTAGAGCAATGAAGTTCACAAAGTAAAGTCATACTGCTCAGGAAAATCTGGAGAGCCACAATTAAATAATCCAGCAACCCTGAAGAACAAAGCTAACAGAATAGAAGAATTAAAACCATGCATAAATGTCTAAAACAAGTGGTTAGTAGGTTTAGTTTCTTAGCTGGTAAAGGCAAAACAAACCAGATTTATCACATGTGATACATTCGGCACTGTTATAGGGAGTACATGTGTAAAGAAGCAAAGCTGAAACAACACTCCCAACTCTCACCTTTTAAAATGTCATGGAATCCATGAAGACTTGCAGCAATGTTTGTAAACACAAAGTTGTAATTTGTCCTAAGGAGTCCTTCTGGTCTTGTACCTAAGAGTACCACGTAAGAAGGAAAAGAAAACCACAACACTAAGATTTGACCATGAATGAAAAAAGTTAGCTTTGAAAAGAATTCAGTTTCCACCTACAAGAATCATTTGCATGGAGTATGAGTCATAACTCATTCATTTACTTAAATTTCCCCTTCAATATCAAATGTACACAGATCCAATTTTGCCAGAGTAGGCAGGTAAGACTTTCAATGTCCCTAGATTTTATTCAGATTCCATAAATATCGATTGTTTTGGTCTCAAAAACCACACATACAGAAAGACATGTTCACAGCTGTAGGAAAGACCATCTGGGCCCTTCTAAAGAGTGAAGGCTGAAATAACCTGAAACTGTACAACAACCATTTCCTACTGCTGTTTACAGGATGCATTTGGAGATAGTTTCCCCACACACATACACACAAAGGCTTTGCCTCATTTTATTCAGTCATTACCATGACAGTTCACAATAATGTTAAGAAGACAAGGAGCTGGAAGTGATGATCAGTAATAAAATGTAGTTTATTAACAATTTCATAATTAAGAGATGACAAAAGGCAGGCTGTCAGTCATACTAGAAAAACCCACAGAAAACCAGCCACAGGGTAACCAACCAAGCCAGAAGCGACACTTACTTGGTAAGGCCAGAAGACTGACGTAGGTGTGTAGCTTCTCAAAGACTGCAGTCAACCTTTTCATATCTCTGTGCAGCTCCATATTTCTAGCTCTTAAAGCAGCTGTGCAAAGAGAAGACTCACACTCTTCTTCCAAACTAGGAATATATGAATTATTTTTTTTAAAAGGAAGCAATTGTCTCAATGAAAACCAAGTTCACGAGTTTTGAAGCAGATAGGTGTTCCCTACCTCCCCAGTCCAAAGCAACAGCAGACTAGGAATTTATTTTAGAAAGGTTAACATAAAGGAAGTTAGCAATACATGAAAATCACTGTGTGCATCTCCACTCTATGGTGTTTCTGTCACAAGCCAGCAATGACTTACTCTCACAGCAAGGAACTGATTACAGCAATTTAAGTCTGAAGACTTTTCCCTCTACTACATAAATTCTCTTTTGCTTCCTAAGGAGCACGAGAACAGGTATAAAGGAGGCCTAAATCAAGATTTTTCTTCTTCCCTAGTTTAAACCCTCTCTTAAAGCAGTTCTTTGTACCTGTGATTTGCCTCCTGTTGATCAACTCAGGAACAAAGATTTTCACAGCAGAAGGGATGTGCACCCAGCCAAGATTTACACATTGCTACATTTACTGTAAACAACCCTCAGAGAAGCTCAAGGCATTACCAGTTCCAGTGTATAACCTGAATAGTATCGATGTTATTGAATAACATCAAGAAACATTAATGAAAGTAGCAAATATTTTTAAAGTCTCATCTGGGGTTAAGGGACTTTAAAATATATGGTTTTAGTCCTAATGCCTTAAAAAAGCCATGCCTAATCTCAAGACTGAGAAAAAAAACATGCAAAAAAGAAAAAAGAAAAAAGAGTTCAGCCTTTTAAGACAGAGCAGAGGCCAGAGTATTTTAAGGTTTAACTTAATATTTCAGCTGTAGGTGCTGACAATGCTGCATGCCTGACAGAGTGCCTTTAAATCTGATCTATCAAATGAAAAGTACCTTTTTAACTGATAAGGAAGAATCTTTCTTAAAAAGCCTAAGTAGGAAGCTAAATGTTCTGAGAAGGCCTTCAATTTCACAGTTGTTTCCTGAAAGGAAAAAACAACGGGTAAGTGGTTTTGCTCTGTAAAAATCTTCTTGGATGCTAAGAGGAGGAAAACTCACCAGGACTGTCACAGTATCCTCCGTGATGCTCTCGAACAAGTGCAGCATTCCTTCCTCCAGAGGGCGAACGTACGAAGCGTTTTCATGGAGATACTGCGAGAACTGAGGGCAGAGAGGATTTAAAATGGTGCTTGCTGACGGCTCCTGTGAACGCTCTCAATTTAACAACGGAACGGGACATTTTGGCAAAGCCCCCGTCACCTTTAACGATGCCAAAGATGTCATTAATGAGATACAACAGTTCAGTGATGTACAGCAACCTTTTCTACAGGGCAAAAACACACCTTGAGGGCAAGGGAGAAGTACTGGAAGTCCAGGCAAAACCACACCTGGGGCTTTGCCAGAGCATCCTGGCCCACTTTACCTGCCATGCACAGCACACCAAACCCTCGCTTTTTAGTTTTAAATGTTCTTGCATTCCTTTCTCAACTCCATCCAATTAAGGCTAGATCCATGCACCATTTGGCCACCAGAATAAAGTAGCCCACCTTCCTCCCCAAAGCTGTTTGCTTCCCAGCCTTGTCCATCAGCACAAACACTTGGAAAGCTATGCTGGGCAAAGTACTGAAGAACTAAACCCAAGTTCAAACTGAGAGCAAGAGATGTGTCTGTATCTGTGACCAGTCCAGTTTTCAACAGGAGCCAATGCAAACATGGAGCTCCAACTAAGCACAGGACAACTCCTAAAACTATGATAGGTTTGGGTAATAATCAAATCTCAGCCTCATGGACCTGCTTGACTTTGCTAAAAATTGCTTAATTAAATCCTACAGTTAATTTTGCCTTCAAAAAAGCAGACCTGAGAACATAATGTGTACTCCTACACACAATCAAAATGTAACAACACCATCAGCTTTCCATTTTGGTACCTCAGTATCACAAAAAGCTTCTTCCACTAATTAACAGAGGTAGTGAAAAGCAATCCTGGTTTTTATTTTACCCCACAGAAAGATACCTTCACCTTTGATTATTTATACCACAAGAGCAGCTAGAGATCCCAGGCAAACAGAGGACAAGAGCTTTTAATTATTCCTTGTATTATTACAGTGCAGTAACACAGTGTTAACAAGAAGAGTGAGATGCTAAGCTCTCATCCATGCATGCACAAACCTGGATGGAATTAGGGAAAATTCCTAAATCTAAGGAGGAAGAAATAACACATGCAGAATGCTCCTGGCTTGTGTTGCAAGAGAAAGGACTTGAATTATCCAGCATGATGCTGTAGACCCAGCAGAACCCAGCAATCCAACACTTAAAGAGAAAAGGAATACTTGAACCTGGCAGGGAATTGTCCACATCTACTTTGAGTGTTTGGTGGGGAAAATAGCTTGAAAGCACCAGACAAGACCTGGAGTTGGGGAAAAATAAATCAGTGCAAGTCTGCTGAGCCACTACCTGACACTTGTTTCATTTTCTCTACCATATTAAGGGGAGGTTTTTGACCAACTCAGTGGGGTAGCTAAAAAAAACCAAAATTTAAAAAATCACACTGAGAACACTTGCCAAGCAAATAGATAAATTAATCAAAAATACAGGAGCAATCACAGCTTCAGAGAACAGTAAAAGATGCTTCAGTGCTGGAAAGTCACAGCAAAAGCCCTGAGAAGTAGCATGCACTGAGGGAATTGGGTCATGAATACACAATGGGGCAGACTACAAGAAACATGATTATGAAAACAAAGCCTGAACTACTGAATCAGATCCAATTATAAGAAAAGGAAAATGAAATTATGGTTCTGATTAAGTTGCGTGCTTCAGCTGGGCTGAAAACCAACAAAGAAGTGTTAACTAGGAGGTCAGGGAAAAAAAAAATCTGTGAGAAGTGATGTCTAGGAAACCTGATTTTATTCCCTTAGTGTGAACTGCAGTAGCATCTGAGAATGCAGTCACCACACTGGGCCACATCAAAAAAACCAGACACCATTCCTGCCACAAAAAATCTGAAAGATGACAAAACCACATCGTTTTTACAAGAAGGACATGCCATTCTGAGTGCATTTGGTGGCAGGAGCAAGAAAATGTTCTCAAACTAATATCTCTGCTGAATTTCTGCAGAAGAGTATTCTTGATTAAAATAGTTGAAACAACTGAGAAGGCAAACAGAAAGGGATTTCTCTAGTGGATAACCACCTTCACAAGCATATTTGTTACCTGCAAAGAGATTATAGGAGTTTTTTCAAAGAACAGGAAAGTTTTGTAATAGTTAACACTGACACCACAGGCACTGCAGCCATCTGATCAATGCAAACCACAATTCATCTCAGCACCTTAAGCCTGAGCCCTACCAACTACTAAACTGAAATTACAGACTGAGTCATGAAATACACCCTGCAACTTAAATACCCACAGATCCCCTTAAACTATGAAGTCAACTCTGATCTTAATGCAACTTGTTCCAAAGCACACATATCTGCATCCCCACAAAAATCCTTGTGCACAGTTATTTCCCATATTTCACAGCATAGAAAAACAAAGTCAAAATATGCAGCTTAACAGCTCTGGATGATACTCTCAGAAAGTCTTTCCATGGAATTGTGTCAAAAGAGATGAGTCAGATTTCTCATATTACTTTCAACTTGCCTTACTAACTTGAAGCTTCGGAACACTTACAGGAAAAATCTCCACACAAGTAGCCCAAAATCAGATTATAAAGTTGTTTTTTGACAAGTGAAGAGTCCAGGTTCTCTCCCTCATAAGCCTACCTTCTATGCTTTTTTTGTCATTACAGCTAATGACACAAGACCAGATTCAGCCTCAACATCTCCCATGCCCCAGTGCATTAACTAAAACAAGCTCTATTTAGCAGTGCAATATTTGTGCATTACTATTTTAAAACAAATCAGCTGAACTTTCAACAGATGCACTTCAACTTAGCAATTAAAAAGCAAAGCTTTGATTTGATAATGACATTGCTCTTCTAGCAGAAGCACAGGGGAAAAGGATTTCTCTGCAGCTACACCTCACCCACATTCACAGAATTCACAGAGCAGAAAAGACTTCTCACACAGAGAGGCTGGTTCTCAGGGACACACTCACAGCATTCCAGTAAAGGTGGTGGAAGTTTGCATGGCTTAGATCAATCACTCATGAAAGTCTAACTAATTGAATACACTTGTAGCTGAAGTGTATAAACTTTACCTTCTGATTTAAGGGTGATATTGTGTCTGTTGCAGAATCAATGGGGAAGATCTGTACCTTCTGCTCAGTGTATGTGTGGAAGTTCAGGAGAGCTTTTACAAGTTCTTGTACAAAAGCCAGGGCCTGGCCAGCAAGGTCTCGCAGCTTCAGCTGTTAAGACAGTTATAAAATGACTGTATTTGACATGGATCTATTTAAATATGAAAAAAAAACCCAAACCACCATCTGTTTGGATACAAAAAATCATTGTCAGCAATTTTTTTCTTGTTACTATTTCAGCCTAAAATACATAGCAGCCATTATATTTAACTTAATTTTTATTCAGAAACTACAATGCCACAAAGAAGGGCACTGTTGTTCTTTGACAACAAAGTATCTTTTTATTTCACACAGCTGGTGAT
Organism: Rhipidura dahli; assembly: GCA_013399225.1. Classification (NCBI taxonomy): domain Eukaryota; kingdom Metazoa; phylum Chordata; class Aves; order Passeriformes; family Rhipiduridae; genus Rhipidura; species Rhipidura dahli. The sequence goes on along the minus strand of VXAC01002371.1, from coordinate 130,093 downwards.
GCCTTGCCTCTTCTGCATTTTTCAAACTTGCAGGCCATAAGAACACTTAGAGGTCAGCACAATTACAGAAACCATGACATTTCCAAAGAACAACATACTAATTTCTGACAACAGCTCAACAACACCTGGTTGCAAGGAAACCTCAATTTAATTAGTAAAAACCAATGATGTTTTCTCCCAGAATTAAAGGGGTCTGCTTTTCTAACCAGGAACACTCAATTTTTATTCTCCTGGACAGAACTGAGCTGCTGCTCATGAGTAAGGCTGTTCTGTGGCTTTAGTACAGCAGGAAAGTATCAAAGAAATTAATCCAGAATGGAACATAAATTCAAGAGAGAAGAAAACTATACTCTGTTGTGATTTATGGGAAGAGAGTAAGGTTATCGTGACATTTCAGCCAAGAATAACATATCCTTCAGAGATCTACTCTTAATGCTTCAATGGACTGTTAAATCAGGTCAGTCTTGATTATGGATCTGGGATGGTGGTTAAGTAATTAAAGCAGTCATTATACTCAGTTTGTGTATGTTAATTAGCTATGCAAGGAAGAAAACAGACACTATTACTGTTTTGCTGTCCTTTACCCTGCAGCCTGTGCTAATACACCAGCATTTTGCCTCCACTGGCAAAACCAGTCATAAAAATCTGTCCTGGAACATTTTCAAGACTGCAGATCTTGAAGCATGAGGCTGCCTGACATAGTGCTTGCAGAAAATAGTAGAAAGAGAAACTCTCCATGCAGTTATTCAGATTTTTCTTGGACCTCAGCAGCAGCAACCTGAAATTTAAGGCTATTTCCATCACAAAAGTGAAGAGCAGGTCACCTGTTCTCACAGCAGACATTATTTAGGAAAAAGGTCTCTTTAGAGGCACTTCTGAAGAATGGAGAAAGCAACTATTTTAAATCTTTCTGCAGCAGCATCTGAATGCACTAACTCGAAGGCCTGAGACATATAAGCAAATAGAAGAAAAACCCACAATGCTGTAAAGCTTATCCACAGTTGTAGCAACACAGGAAAATTCTGACTGCATACAGGTTTCTGATTTGCTGCTGTAAAAACCCTTAGAATATTCAGCCATGCACAGAAAACCAATGTTCATTTCTGAATACTGAATAAACAACATTCCCAAGGAAATCTCATGAAATTTTAGAGGTGAACAGAAACTGTTTGTTTTCTAAAAATATTTAAATGTATAAGGGTTATTTTGCTGCAATAAGAGATGCTTTGGTAAGAAGTATCCCACAAAATGTAAAGGAACCATGCAGAGATCTCAAAGTGACAAAATTTATTCCTTGAAAGGATTGTGACTAGTGACAAGTAATGTTAACTCATATGGCATTTTAGTGCACACACCAGTGTGCAGTTTATAAATGCATACATTCTCTGGAGCTCAAGTGATGTGACCGAAGAGGCTCAGTTTGAGGAAAAGGAATTTAGGATACCAAAACTACCTTTTTTTCAACAAAAGACATCTGAACCAATGCAGTTTTAATCCACTTTAAAAATGAAATGTTCCAACTTCTAGCTTACTGCAGGTGGACTTAGTAAAAGAATATTTCATATACTTTAATGAGACTCCCTGACATAAGAACAATATACACTACCTCTGGAAAAGTGCAGAGGCTCTGTGGGCAGAAATGCCCTCAGAATATCAGGACAGTAGTAAGACAGGCTATCTTCTGCTATTTCAGGTACTAAAATGACTGGTTTTATTTCAGCATCTGTGCAGAAAGTTGCACAGAGTCACATGAAACCACAAGAAGTGCTCACCTGATTCCTTCTGTTGTGTAATGGAACATTCAGAGCATTGTATCGAGCAGACCCTATGAGACAAAAATTGAGTTATATGCACTTGTTAAATTGTGGGGGGTTTTAAGAGACATTTATTGGTAAAAAGTGATTTTAAAAAAATTAATTGCAGGGGTATCACAGGTTATGTAAGTATTAAGTAAAGAGAGAGAAACAACTGACTCAAATAAGGCAGGCCTAAATATCCTCACTTAAGAGTAGCTTCTTATGTTTTCACTTAAGAACGGAGGGAGAGCAGTTCAATACCTGCCTCAGACTATAAGTCAAATTTAATCATCTGAAGACCCTGAATTTGAAAGATGAGAGCAGACTCCTCTTGCCTAACAAACAGTACTTATCACAAACAACAGTGGAAAAATCTTTTAAAAGAAATCACACTTAAAGAATTCAAGATTATCTTCAAATTCCAATTGCATTTCAAGGAGGGCCAAGTGAGACTACTATGTTTTTAATGGCTTAAACTTTTTTTAAAGCTCCTGTATACTTGCCATGTTGCCAATTGAGACTGAGATGTACCCTCCATGTGTTTCAGCATTCTGCTCCAGTCATGAAGGAACTAGAATGATTATTCGGTTACAAGCAGACACAATTCTCAGAGGGGCAGAGAGCTCCTAGAGAACAGCTTACAGAAAGTCTTAGAGATTTGAAAGGGATCACATCCATTCTCAATTCAGTTTAACAACAACCAGTTTCATTTAAAATTTGCTCACAAAGGAAACTTAAGAGTTTCTTATTCCTTTTGTGTGATTCCCACTTGGCTATTAACACATGGGAAGAGGTATTAATGTTTAGTGGAAAAAAATCCTGCCCAAAATTACTGAATCCTACTTCTAAATAAATGCTTCAGAAATTTTCTTCTACTCTGAAAATCACGCTTAGCAGTCAAGAAGTCATTTGATTGTTACTGAAATTAGCTGCTAGTTACACTTCAAGCCAACTACAGTCTATAGGAAGACAGCTGGAATCCACAGCAAACATCTCCTGACTTAAATTGATCTATCACTGAAGAGATGTTCTCTATTTGTAGCATTTTCCACTACACAAGCAAGGGCATTATGCAATGGCAGCTGAGTGAGCAGATAAATTATTTCAGCAAAGTTCTTGCTACAATGATAACCACCTATAAAAAAATATGAGCTAAAGAAGCCAAAGAAGTAGAAATAGGCAGCAGATGCCAGGCAAAGTGAGAGGAGAGAAGTGAAAAGAATACCAATTCAAGGCACCAACACCTAAGCATGACGTGCTTGCTGTATGGGAGTCAACATTTCCTAAAGAGATGATGATCTGGTGTTCCTAAGCCAAGACTCACTGGATTGCCAAACCAGTGGAGACCTTGGAACGCTCACCCCTGCAGCACCTGCCAGATCAGCTTTTAGAGAACCTAAGGCTATTTAAAACATTGTCATCAGGTTTTAAATGGCATGAAAAATGCAAAAGCTACCAATGAAATATACAAGAAATTCAAAAGCCTGTTTTCACTTCTCTGCTCCTTCTTCACTGCTTTCAGCTTTTTCACTATTCCAGAGCCTTCTGGTCCTGAAGGGTCCAGAAGAGCCCAGGCAGTGCCTGCCCACCCTTGTGTTCAGCTACTTGGGAAAGCACACAGTGCACAGCACTGACCCAGCACATACTGACCCACGCTTGTACCAAAGCCATGCAAAGGCTGGGCACTCCTAACTCCAGGGGGTCCTCTGCACTTCAGCTGATCTAGCAGCAGTCAGAAAGGAAGCAGAAAAACATTGCTTCAGGTGAAAGTCCCTAGGTTCAAAGGGCTTTTTCAAACTTCAAGTAAGAACTACTCACTCTGCATGGTTTCTGATCAATGAGAAACCCTGACAAATTTCCCACTAGTAATAAGTGCAGACCACTATTGCTTCACTATCTCTGCAGCCACCAGTTTATCCCCACCTTAACTTACTGCAACTCTTGAATATACCCTGCCAAAAATAATACTCTTTGAGATGAGTAACCAATCTTTAGGGAGCAACCATTAAATTGACAGTGTTCCTTCATCATTTACAATATTCTGTCAACACTAAGCAATACAAGTGGCAAATCATTCAAAAGTCTCCAAAAGCTTGCATTTTCATTACAATATATAAAAAGTTGGTATTTCAGAATTACTGAAGACGACCATGACAAGTATTAGGAATACTTACTAAAGTTACCTCCAAGTGTCTGTTCAGATGTCCAATATTTCTTACAGCTAATACATTTTAATTCACAAGGAGTACTCCCTCCAGACGGATACCCAAAAAATCAAACAAGATACCCAGAGCAAGGCAATACGTACTTGTGTCATTAAAAGGTACTTTTTCATTAATTATGCATAGAGATTCTTCCAGTCTACTGCCCAAAGCTGCTTGAAGATTCTTTAGCTGTTGCTGGCTAAATAACAAAGAGACAAACGAAAAACCACACACACACACACATTGTAAACCTTTAAAATTTCATCTGTATCCCCAACACCATATCTCAGTATAAGCATCCTTTGCGTGTATTGGTATCTGTCTCCTTCTAGAAGTTAGATAGAAATAATAAAATAGGAATCATATGTCCTCCTTTTATGTCACATTTAACAAAACATTGAATTCTAATCCCTAAAGAAAAGCAGTGAAGGTTACCATAAACGTGTAAATCCTAAATTCCCTTCTCAAGAAGCTCAATTTACTTCACAGTTAAAATTCACCTTATTTTCCTATTGTGCAACTATTATATAAGCTGTATGAAGGCATTTTTTTCTTCTGGAATTTGAATGGGAATGGAAAAGGGCCTTCAAATTTGTTATTATACATCCAATGCAGTATTCCAGTAAGCAGGTAATGAGTTGTCAATAATTCAGTTAACTATGTCCCATCACTATTTGAAATACCTCAAAGGCTTTTCAAAACCCTGTATTTCAAGACTGCTATGATGCTGTCTGTTCTGACAAGACTTGACAATCATGTTTCTGATGCATTCTCAAGTGATTTTTCTCTAAATTTTCTTCACTTGCATTTGACTGCATAGATATATGTGAACCTAAGTCATTAAGATTACTAACATAATTAGAATAGATTCCTGAGATGAACAGTAATATATTCCAGCATTTTATACAGATGTCTACAAAGAACACTCCTTTATTGTTTCAGACCAAATTCCACACCTTATCCAACTTAGCCCCCCAAATTCTTCACTGTTTTGCTTCCCGTTTGACATCTAGAACTCCTGCACATATAGTGGAGGGTGGGGGGGGAAGGTGTCAAAGTGACAGGGTTTTTTTCCTTTCTTACAACAATTTGATACATAGAAACTTATCAGATCCAATGAGGCAAAATAATACAAAATAGACAAGGAAGATAAGAAGAAACTGGCCAATAAGTAGCTCATGCACATTAACAAATATTTTTCTTGCAGAGCAGCTCCAAAATTGCATAGAAATTGTACAGCAGGTGCTGCAGTAGCACTGAGCATGATAGAAGATGAACTCCAAGACAAACAGCAAATGTACTGGTATTTCCTTTTCATACTGTACAGGAATGACAAAAGAGTAGTTTGACGTGTTTGGCCTTACATTCTGGCCTTTCATTTTCAAAGCATGCAGGCTGTCAAGTCTCATATCCCCTGGCTTTTCTGAGTAAAGTGTGGGTGTCAAAGGCAAATGGATCCCTTCCCCTGACAAAGCAGGGAAAACAGAAGGGCAGTCTTATCAGAGACACAACCTGCCATGTGTTCAACAGACAGCCATTTCAGTGTTTAAAATGAAGTGTCAGGCTTTATTGCTTTTAAAAACTTAATATAGTATAACTTAAAATAGTAGGGACAACTTCTTACAATGACATCAATTACCCAGTTATCATAAAACATGATAGACAAGGCCTGAACTGAATAGTAGCAGATTAAGACTAGTTTTTCTAACACTACCAAAAAAAGCAAACAGCAGCAAAACACAGCTTTCATCCTCTTTAGCAAGTAATTTTTAGTGAAACCCTGACTTATATTAAAGGAGTTGTTAGATTCAAGTAGCTTCACATCTATCAAAATAATTAAAATACACACTTCAGGGTTACCACGTGAAAGAAGGAACTCTACATCTGATCATTCACTACATATCTTATTCATTACATTAAAGATCTATACTGCGCATACCACTTATTAAAAAATGCAGCTTAATGAACTTCAGAGAAATTCACCCTAATTTGATTTGGCCCACAGCCCTCAACTTCCCATTTTCTACAACTTGTCTTCAAAACAACGAAAATATTCCAAAACTAACAACATAATTCTCTGATAAAAACTTTCAAATATTCTAGCTGAGAACATTATACCTGAAGCAAAAACAATTGTTCAAGAAACTTTTGCAGTGGAGGGGGATTTTTGAAACTCTTTTCAAAGAGTTCTCTCAGCATACATGGCTCAAACTTTGTTTTTAGAAGTGTTTTTTACAAACTCACATATCTTAGTTTGATACAAGTTTTTACTTTCTATGGTTTTCCATTACAAATAAATTCTTCAAGCTTTCATCAATATCACTGCTATTTAAAAAGCTTGGAGACAAAACTGCTCTTACTGAAAGCAGAAATTGTGGAATTGTCTAGTTCCACATACAGCAAAGGAAAAGGAGGCTTGACCTGCACAGGTCAGACTTGCCTTCACGATAACATAATTTGAGTTTTATCAAAAAAGCTTTTTTTTAGACCCCTTTTTAAATAGGTATTATCCTTAAAAAATAACCCAGTTAAAAGTTTTACAGCAGTTATTTCTTTACACCAATGAAATTTTGATTATATGAAATAAAGACACTTACCACTCTTCAGTTCGAAGCCTACAGTCCTTAGCTTCTCTTTCTAGTGTCTGAGACTTGATCTTTATGCAAGAAGATAATCTCACAATGTAAGTGCTGACACAGCAAGACATGGCATTTCAAAACTTTTCAAACTTGCAAGCAAGAGGAAAATGGAGTTTTTCCTTACTTCTAATTTGGCTTTATCGTTCTGCAGCTTTTCTATGGTGTCTGTGTATTTCTTCGTTAAGCTGTCCACCACAGCTTGGTGATGGGCAGCATCAGTTTCCAAAACCTCCAGTCTACTCCTCAGCTCTGCTTCTAAACGTTTGTGCTGCTCATCTGCTTCAAAGAACTACAGGAAGAAAAGTAAAGCTCTTTAAAAAAAAGCTTCATTTTACCACTGAACCCAGTCCTGTAAGTTACTCCAATTTCATTAGCTAGATCAGGTTATCAGCAATTACTAGCTCTCAGACAAGCAGAATTTTTATTTTATTTACAGAGAAAAGATTCAGGAATAAAGCACTTTAATAAAAACAAAGTTTTGTAGTACCAAGCATTCTTTGGATATATTGCTGACTAATAGCAGACACACAGAAAACTGAACTTGAGCCATAAGGTTTTTCTCAAGTTTTTAAAGTGAAATGCATTCCATTTTGGTAAAGTAATTCCTGACTTAACTATGGTAACTTGCAGAAAGTATTTTAAACTTTAAAGAAATTCTGAAATAGTTTATGAACTAACAAGAAATTTCCATCCAGTACGAGACTATTTTCAGTAGGGCAGCTGTCACCAGAAGTTAAAAACTGAAATGACAAAACATGTATTATGTGATTCCACATACTGTCTCAAAAATCCAAAGTCAAAATGCTTAATTTGCCTGGTGAACATCTTCATAAACAATCTGATCTCATCTACTGCTTTACATACAACTAAGCTTCTAAACCCACCAGATCTTCAGACAGCACTTTACTTTCCTTATCTTTATTTGTGTCACCAGCTTCTTGAACCAAAAATAAAGGCTAAACAGAATTTCACTCACAAGTATATGCAGTCGCTCATTTTCTTCTATTTTTTTCTGAAGATCTTCATTGAAGACACTTTTCTGTTCTTGACTCAACTGAGATGACGATTCTACACTTTTCTAAGAGAAACAAAATGTACTTATTATCTCCAATTCCCATGTTTGTGAGATCAGCTCCCATAGCTAATTCCCAAAAGGAAGATGTGAGCAGATGTCCTGCTGACACTGACTGATCTGTCAGAGGGTGTGAGTATTGCACACAGCACCAGCCTCAAGGCAGCACACTTTCCTTCACACCCTTGTTACCCTACAGTGGTACAACACTGCCTAGGGAAAGACTCCACTCAGGTATCCCATTGACACACACAGGGAATCACGTGGATGGGCAGCAGCCCATCTGAATTCACTGGAACCCTGCATGATACCAAAAGCCTCCACACACAGGCTCAATTGGTTTGGCAGCTGTGTGTAAGGCACATCTGTCCCCAGCAAGTATGCAGGTGTAAGCCAGGCTGCTCTCAGCAGGCTATAGCACAAAGTGGCATGGAAAGCACGGGGTCTTTCTACAGATATCCCTCTGCTGTTTCCTCATTTTTCACCCATTTAATCCCAAGGACTCAGACCACCACTGAATCCCATACACCACGCTGCTGAAGAAAGGTATTATCATCATTAAACACAGGGGAGACTCTTTGCATTTAAACTCAACGCCAAACTCCAAGCACTTGGGACAGGTAGCTAAGTCACCTCTGATGCCAGCCTGTGAACTCCACCTGAGATATGGGCACATGTTCTGCTCCTTCTAAAAGAACTGCCCTCTGACACAGATCAGGGAACTAAAGTTGTGCATTTTGACACATGAACAGAAAAGAAACTCATTGGCAGTGGTTTGCAAGGCTACTAAAGGCAGGCTGATGCCCTTCACAATTTGGAAACGCAAGTAGCAAAACAATAACCTACACAATTTGAAATAAAAGAAGGGTCAAACTGCATTTGGAGGAACAATCTGTTGTGGTGCATGAATAATGTAGTCAGAAGTATTAGGCTTGTTAAGGAACTGGACAGCAGAAAAATGGACAAGAGTTTAGGGGAAAAGTAAGGAAGATGATCATATTACTAATCAATTGAATGATTTCTTTAATGTCGCTCTTGATAACTACGGCACATTGAGAGCTGCAACCAAAAAGAAAAGACAGCAGCAATTAAGAGGGGTTTCCTCATGAGGAAAGTAGCAAGAGATGTTTGAGAATTACTTATGTCCAAGCACATCACCCCTGGAATTGTGATGTTACCTACAGAAGGCACAGCTTGTCTCAGAATATGGTATCGCTAGGTTTAATCAGCAAGAATTTTGGCACAGAAAGACCACAGTATTAAAATTATTTTGTCATTTTGAGATAGCATAAAGAATACAAGCTAAACATTTAGATTTCAAAGAATTTATCACGATTTATGCAGAACAGCTATGACCACAGGCTGAAGAGTTAACTACCAACATCAAAATTCCAAAGCAAAGCGGTGGGGATGGGAAATGAGGAGTGATCAGTTTTCTGCATAGCAGTTGACTAATCACAGAGCTCCAAGGTATTTCCCAGTTGTTTGAACATTTAATAAATATCCATAAAGGAAGACAATAATTCAGTATCAGCTGACAAACTAGAAGAGTGGAGAACTACACAGCATGTATTATATACATTGATACCTGTTTTATGGGTATTTTCACTCACATGAGGTAATAACACAAGTTCTGACAAGAACATTCAGCTCAACCCTTGCCACAAAATACCTACTGCTAAAAATCAGGATAAGGCTTTGACAGGTGAGGAGCAGACATCTGCCAAGCAAGTTTTTTTTGCCTTCAGCACATACCTTGTTCTTTTTGCCCCGAGCTTCACTTAATGCAAGTTCATCTTGAAGTAGCTCCACCCGCTTGGCAAGTTGCTGATTTCGGAAGGTCAAGCTGTCCATTTCTTGTTGCAGTTTCCTCAGTGATTGATCCTTCATTTTCAGTTGTTCCTGAATGTCAAAAAAAAAATTAATTTTAAAATTTCCACACTTATTTTTACACATGCTTTTGATAATTAGTATCACATTAACAACAAGAATAAATTAGAAAATCACTACTTATACATTGAAGAGGAAAAAGGTATTGTTTCTAAACTAAAAAAAGGTATTTCACTTCCTTTAGCTGCCCACAGACCACACTCAAGTAGATATTTCATTCTACAGGTTAATCAACTACAAGCAACCTTGCCCTTTTACAAAGACAAAACTTACAGACAACAACGGGCTAGCTGCAAAACAAATTCTTTTACTGAAATCAAGTTCCTTCTTCATTCTTTTATTGACATTACTTTTTAGTTAAAAGTACCCTGTTAACTTATTTTGTCACAGCTTAGTACACCCTGACCTGAGATGTTTTTAGAGATTACCTTCAGTGAGGCAGAATTTGCTTGCTCATCTACAACTCCTTTTTTCAGGACTTGGTTCTGAGCACGAAGCTGAAAAACAAGAGATGCCAGTAACTACACAAGACAAAGGAATAAATAAAAGCCATTCATGAGAAAAGTGCAGAAAGCATCATATTCTCTCAGGAGAGTACCAGGTGTGAATGCTTTTACAAGTGTTCTCTTCAGGTAAATAGTAGTGGTGTCAGGTTGGAAAAAAAGTATCCATTTCATATCCTGACTTCCCAAGAAACAAGAAATTACGTTACCACCTGAACATTTTGGTCAAATAGAAGTCTTACTCAATAAATACCTTTGAAGACCAGTTACTTATATATAGTTAAGATTTGAAGACCTAGGACCAGATATGGAAAAGTTACAACCTCTTCCTTGAGTAATGAAGTTCTTGGTCATACTCAGTGTCTCTCCCCTCTTCTCCCCAGAACTGTTTATAAACAAATTTGGAACGTAAGCAGGACTCACAAAGTCATAATCTGTATCAATTCAAGAGAAGTTTAATGCAAAATTACTTATTACCACTGGCAGCAGATGATCCAGAGAGAACAGACTGACAGAGAAAGGCAAAAAAGCATAGAAGGAAAAGCCCTCTAAGCCTTACTTACACAGTACACAAAATCTGAGCTAAAATCACTGCAGTGGAAAGTGATACTCAAGAAATCTGTTTCCCAGTTACTTCAAAGAGTACCTCTACCCTGCAGCAATGAGGAAACCAACAGTTCCATCTTCCCATTCCTTGAAAACTGCTTGAATCCTGGTTTCTTCAAAGGCAGTTTGTATTCATTTGACATGTGTAAGTCCAGCTATTGCAAATATAAACTGAAAGGGTTTATACAGTGTTTGGCACTGTACAAACCCTTTCAATTTGGTTTGAACCAAAATTGAAGGGGTTTGTACGATGCCAAACACTGGCAGGTGTGTGTAAGGCAAGATCCAATGTAAAACAGCAATGGCTCATTGTTTCAGTGTGGTGACTGAGTGTATTTGAAAGGTCAGAAGTCATTGCTAAGCACAGCTTGCTTCCCCTGCAGTATTCCCACTGTGCTGCTCAGGCATCACAGAGGCAAGACAAGAAACTTCCAAGTGCACCATGGAAAAACTTCCAAGCACAGGGTTTCCCTAGCAAGAAAAAGCAGTGCAGCAGTTTTCCACACCTGTTTTTGTGCCACAGCTACTACTGCAGGAACACATCAGGTGCAGAGAAAGAAGCAGCTCAGTCCTTCTGCACCCAGAGACCCCAGACACACAGGCTGCCACAAGCTGCAAGAGCCTTTTGACTGTTCCTCCATGAGAGAGCCAGAAGCTGCAACCTGTGTGTTTTCAGTCTCTTCTTCCCCTCATCCTTCTTCTGGACTGCTCTGTGAACCAAGAGAAAAAGCAATCCTTTGGCAGGGACTTCCCCCAGCACTGCTTGAGTCTGTCAAACTCTTGTTCACCTCTCTCCATGGCTTCCAGAGCACCAGTAAGTGAACAGGCTCCTCCAGGGCTATTCTCCATTTCCGTCTGCACACAACAAGCAGCCAACTGACCGTCTGCACAAAGAGGAGAGGCTTCTGCAAAGGGGAGTCCCACAATGAACTGCACTGCACAAGAAATGGGATGAGATGAAAAAAACAGTTCCCACAAAGGAGAAGGGAAATGCCACAGGCTGAGAAGTGCATGATGAAGCTCAAAGAAAGCTTTGGGACACTGTGATACTAAAACAAAGAGGATCCAGGAGCTGGAACTATTGGAAGCTTTAGTCAGAAGTCCACATTTCAAATGCTCACTCAGGAATCAAGCACTAAAATCCCTCCATTATCTTATCCTCAGCCACTGTTGATCTCCAAGAAGTAACAGAGCCTCTGTATAAGACAACAAGACAAATGAACTCTGACACTTACAAGATGCAAAGTAAATTAATTTTTCTTAAAATTCTTTTGCAGCAGCATTAAAAGCATATTTATCTGTGAACAATTTAGATTCTACACATGGTGTTTTTATAGCAGTTCCAAGGAGAATAGCATTTAAAGACATACGGTTCTGTAAGCTGGGAGAAGTGTCAAATACAGAAAAGTGCCTTGTGCCAGCCAACCGATGCTGGGCTACACAAAACCAAAGTGCTGCCCTACTTCCCCAAGGCTGCTGAAGGACTGTGCCATTCAAGAGCAGCAGTCTCCTCTCCCTTTTAGTGAAGAAGAGAGAACGAAGAGCTCCGTATTAAAAAAGGCTCCACTATTTTAGAAGTCATCTCAAGCACCTTGGAAAGGTAAGGCTTTCTCCACTATAGGCTACACATCTTCGCAAACCCTGCGTCAAGCAGCACCAAAAACAGGATGCAAAGCCACCTGGGGCAGAACGGGAGCAGACAGGAGGCAAGTGTGGAAGCAAGTGTCCCGCTCACTTCCAAGGCACTGCAAGCAGCACTGCCACCGCCGAGCTCCCACACCCACCGGCCCCAGAGAGCTCACACGGGTGACATGCACGACCAAGACCTCAGCAAATGTTCACACCGAAGCGGATGAAATCAAGTCTTGCGCCCGAGTGGGAAGTGGAGAACAAGGAAAAACACTGTCAGTTTCGCTTCCCCGGCACAGCTGAGCCCACTGTTTGTATCCCAGGATGTCCTGCAGACGAAGCCGTTCGCCCCTCGCCGCGCTCCCTCGGTACCTGCACGCCCGCACCTCCCGTGTCCCCCCGAGTCCGCCTCCGCCTCATCCCCCGGAGGAGGCACCCCTGGGCCGCCGGCACTGGGGGCTGCCGCGGAAACCAGCGCTGCAGCTCGGAGCGGCGCCGAAGGCTGCGGTTCCCGCTGGGGGCGGCAGCGGGGACGGGCGCTTGTGCCCGGTACCTTGGAGTACTCCTGGGCCAGCTTCTGGTACTTCCCCTGCAGCTCCGCCGCGGCCGCCGCCATCTCCGCCCCGCCGGCTGGGCTGCGCTCGGCTCCGCTCGGCTGGACTCGGCTCGGCCCCGCTCGGCCGGGCTCGGCTGGACTCGGCTTGACTCGGGCGCTCCCGCCGGCCCCGCACGCCCGCGAATGGGAAGACGCACTTCCGGGTTCAGGGCGGCGGGAACGCGATGACGTAACGGCGCCGTCCGCGAGACGGGGGGGCGGAGCTCTAAGCCGCCGGCGCCACCATCTTGACGCAACTTCCAAGATGGCGGCGGGAGGGGGGCGGGGCTGCGGGAGGATCGGGTCACGTGACTCCGGCGCGGCGCTCGCTGTCGCCGGCTGTTGCCATGGCGACGGCTGCGGGGCCGCGCGCGGCCTCCGGGCTACGGGGCGCCGCCCCGCCCAAAAAGCTTCGCCCGGGAGCGTGGC
>VXAC01002371.1:77948-111771 GCA_013399225.1 Rhipidura dahli | reverse complement strand
AAAAAAATAAAATGTAGGTAACTATTAAAAAAAAAAAAAAAAGCCACACCAAACAACCCCCCCAAAAAAACACACAAAAAAAATCCTCTGTAGAACTTCCTCATTATCTGTAAATGCAATGATTTAAAAGAATTAAATTTTTCTGGTATGAAAATCCCCTTAAATTTCAAAATTACATTATTTTTTTTCGAATGCCTTTAGATAAGATGTCAAGCTTCTTAACCTAGATGAAATTCAGCAAGGAACAAGAGAACACATAATATTACTCAAAATTGAAGCTTAATTGCTATTGCCAGCTTCCCATCCACCATCATTCACTTGAAATCCTGCATTCCTTAGAAGGAAAGCAGGGAAGAGCCACTTGCACAAGCCAGCAGAGAAAAGAAGATTCCCAGAACAACAATGCAGGATTTTCACCTCTAATTGTGCCCCATATTTCTGTGTGTAGATCAGAGCTAAAAGGAAATCTGGTATTGAGCTCCACCTGGGGCGTTTTTGCTTCTCCTCGTTCTGAGACGTTATCAGCGATAAATAAAACAGCACCACTACGAGGAGCAGGGTGTTTGTGAAGTTGGGCACCAACAAGTACGGATCAACCAGCACACTGGAAATAATGAACCTTGACAGATCTAGGGTTAAATACTTTAAAATTAGATCCTGCTGAAAGCCGAATCTTGTCGCTTAGCAACAGCCGCACGGGATACTGCTGTCACTCAGAGGATGCTTCTCCGGGGAGCTCACATCACGCTCACAGAAGATGGGCTGTGATTGGGGCAAGGTGACATCATGTTTGAAGGTAGCAGCCAACACGATTGCACTCGAGCTAATACCCAGAGATTTAAGGAAACATCTCCTCTTTTGGAACGGCTCAGCTCTTCCCACACCTCACCTGACCCAGGCAAGAGCCTGCGCGGAGCAGTGGGACGTGTCAGCCGGCACATCACAGCCAAACTCAACAGGTGGAGTTTTCATCTTTTAAATTGCTCAGAGACAAAAGAAAAGCAAAAATGCCTGCTATTTGTGGAGGCCTGACTGTATTCAGAGCATGGAAACCTCCATCAGCAGTTCAGAAAACACGCACAAAGCCAGTGAGAGAGAATAAAATGTACCCTTACTGAAAATAACCGAAAATTCAGTTCGCTGAGCTAATTTTAGCACTTGTAACAACTGGAAACCTATGGGATTTTAGTAAGGAACTAAGATACCAAGTTAATTAAATTTTAAAAAAAAAGCCTTTGAGGCACAAAATCTGTTTTTCAAAGCAATGCTCTGTTAAGGGTGGTACGGGCACCTAGAGAGATTTTTCTGAATACCTGCCTGGAAACTCTAAAGCACAAAAGCACATCAGAGCATCTGAGGTTGGTCTGAGAGAAACAAACCTGCATTTTTAAGTATGAAAATACCCGGATTCTTAACTGCTATCAGCACCTCTGGAATGGATACAGAAATTGGGTATTCAGTCGAACCTAGTACACTGCCCACTAGCATTTGGAGAGTCAAGATATCAAGGAAATGGAGATTATGGCAACCAGCATAAAAGCAACACTCAGGTAGACATACCTAGATTTAGGAAACTGGATGTCCTTCTCTGAACATTGAAAGAGCACAGACAGGTCCTTCTTTCTTTATTTTGGGCAGGCTGTGCCAAAAAGTCGCTCCTGGTGAGCAGGAAGGTCACCAGGAGTGATCACAAAGATTGTGACAGATCTCATTGAATCAACTTCCAGGTAGTCAACTATCAAACTTCCTACTGACTGGGGCCTCACCATTTGTCAGTGATGGAGGAGAACAAAGACAGGGACATATTAGTTGATAATAAGATTAGTCAACTGGATGTGACATGGGGAAGGCCATGCAGGCAAGAGTCATGAAAGGGCAGGGAAATATTAAGGCCAGGATTCAAAGTAAAGCACTCTAGAAGAGTGGTTTTCACTCTTCTCATGCACATGCCAGCAGGCTGACTTCAGTCTGGAACTGAGGGACAGAAAAGTGGTCAAGAGGAATGAGGATCATGTCTTCCAAACGGAAGACAAATAATTCCGGTTTGTTTAATAAGTCAAGAGTCTAAGGAGGGATATGATTGCTTTTGTACTGATGCAATAGGAAAATAAACACGCCGCTGTTTAATGAAGAGCTGTTTAAAGGAACCCTGGCAGAGGGTAGGTAGTAATTTTATGCCAGCCCAAAGTGGTTTACAACGGTAAGAGCAGGCAGCTTTCTGGTGGAAAGGGGAGGAAAAAAAACCCAACTAATCTGAACCGAAAATTCAAGCAGGTGTGATATTGCTTTACTTTCCCAGATGTGAGAACAACCCTCACAGGTAAAAAGAGGGAAGATTTTTATGGTTAAATATGCTGGGAAAGTTCACAGTAACAGCACTGCTGGACTATGTCATTATCTCTAAGCTACATGTATTCACTCTGACTACTCAAAATAAGAACACTTAGAGGTACCTGTAACCTCAAAACCCGTGAAAGAGTAACCATAGTCCATGTTAAATTTAGACAACCATGTTTTTCCAAATAAATCTAATCTATTAGGTATTTCTTCAACAACTGTCCTTAAAATACAGCTGGTCTAAGTGCATAATTGCTTCAGTTAATGCTTCATTTTGAGAGTTGTGGCTCCATACAGAGGATGATTTCCAGCAAAGGCATAACAGAGCAAAAACACTCTTGGGAAATTTAACAATGAGTTCAAGGTTCTCAGCATAATATAGTGAATAACAATTAGAAAGGTATCATTAACATATGATACATGGCTGTGATTTTGTCCAAACTAATTAGAGCAGTTGTTCTCTTATTAGTCTATTAAGATGAACACTAAATCAAATATATTAATAGTGCACATATATTCTGTAATGTGGTTTAAATTTTGTTAGATATGGCAATAAAACAAGTCTTTGTTAACATCTACTATTACTGCTTCAAGTACTGAGAAAGTTGTATTGTCATCAGATCCTAGAGAGCAAGCTCAACTTGGTGGCAGCAGTGGGTTAAACAAATAAAAATACAAGAGATGGACCAAAGTCTGCTTTTAATAGAAATAAACATCATGTCATATCTTGTTTTCCTCCTCTGGTGCTTCTGCCCCTCAGGCACTGGAAGGGCACATGCCATGTCTGTGCATTTGAGAGAAAAGCTGGCCCAGGAGCAGCAAGCTGAGGTATAAAATGGGATGGGGAATATTATTCCTGCGAGTAAGGGGGGGTCATTCCCACCTGTGTGCTCTCCATAAGGCCTTCTGTATAAAGAACCAACAGGCATCATAAATCACTATCTAGAGAAAGTAAACACTGAAAAAAAACCCAAACAAGATCTATGCTGCTTTTATCCAGGGACTCATTTTTTAAATTACCTGTCCTATAAATAGGCTGTTGATCTTTGGGTCTCATCCAAGCAACCTGGCCACAGCAATACAGACACAGAACACCAAATAATCACAGGTGTTTCATCAGCAAAAGATTCAAGTTATTTCTGTTTAAACAAGTGCTTTGCACAGGAGGGCAGAAGTTATGCAGTAGAGTTTCAACAATACCCAAGATGTCAAAACGTTCCTTAGGTTCCAGGCTAAGGAATGAAATCTTGGCCTTGGTAAGATGCTGATCAAACATTAGGGGCCAGCTATGGATGAATGTGACTGTAAGCAAATCCTGCTATGGACTGATAGGTATTTCACAGATGACTTCCACATGCCTGCAAACATCTTAACAAACCCACATGAATCACACTTTGGGCTTTTTACACAAGGCCATTCTCGTGGAAGAAGTTTAAATGGGAAGGTGGAATTGTCAGCACCATCCAGAGAGACCAGAGCCAGGGTCTGGAGACAAAGAGAGAACACAGCGCTTTCTGTTTGCAATGCTGTTTATTTTAGAAAAGCCCCTTTGATCATCTGAATGAAAAATGTGGGCAGAAAAGTCACAAATGTTATAAAACAAAGTTTATTCTGCAATATTTTGTCATAATGAATTGCATCTCTTTGGTAAAAATAAAATTTATAAACATTTTAATTAACAGAGATTAGCATACAAAAAACTAAACTTTTGTAAATCGTCTTGAAAACGGGTAAAGGACTAAACCAGAGGAAAAAGGGTTAGAATTGGTCACCTACTGGTAAAATTATTCTAAACAAACCCAAGGACATTGCTTATGCTACATTAGAAACAAGCTAACGGGAATGGTTTGAAAACAACTCTGGTTCATTTGATCAGAAAGCATTCTTACAATTCACTTTTAAATAAATAATAGTTACAATGAATTGGCAATCATAAAATGTTTTATATCACTATATGGCAGTAACATAATACTTTTAATTATGCACTTTTTAGTTTGAAGAAATGCACATTTACAAAACAGACTTGATAATGGCACTGGCAGTTAGGTGTGAAGAATGTGCTTTAAGATAAAATAGCAGGTGCAACATTTAAAATACTCTACCTTTTCTTCTCAATAAATATTTTGACCACACCATTTTTAACGTGTATGAGTATACTTTGCTTTAATTAAAGCTTGTACTTTTCAGGCTGATGAAAAGTTGCAAACCACAAGACTTTCATTTTACAGTTGGATTTAATAACATTTGATGTGACTTCCGTGGATCAGTAATTTAGGATTGGAACTTGAAAAGCCAGTGTAGGTTTGTACAGTAATCACATCAGATTTACCCTGAATAGAGCAACCCACCTTGTACACAGGTCTCATACACTTCTTCACTGCATTTAAAGAACTGAATGTGGTTCATTAATACCTTCCTTGCCAAAATTTATCCGAGTCAACCATTGGCATCAACATTTTACATATGTCACTAAAAAAAAAAACCCCAAAGCCCAACAATCAAAATAACTTTTAATTATACTCCATTTATACTATATACACCAGGGTCTCTAACTGAGGGGGCAAACAAACCCAAACCCAACAGATATGTAAGAGAAAGGAAGGGCAGCTCTTCTCCCATTGCCAAGGGAGGTGCTCCACGACTGAGCTGTTGGCCTTTGCTGCCAAACGTGTGGGCAGAGGCCTGGGACAACACGGTGGGACAGCTCAGGGGCCCAGCTCATCTGCCTTCCCCTTTGGAAGCAGAGAGGGAAGACAGCAAAGCAGGAAGAGCAGGAAGAGCACGGCCCTGCTGCACCTGTGTCCCAGGGAAAGGCTGCTCCCCCCTTCCACAATTCCAGTTCTCCCAGGCTGACAGCTGTAAGGATGGATGGGATGCAGCTTTCCCTGCTAACTGCTGGTTAGTAACTGGTTTTCACTGGTCACTGCATATGATGATTAAATGCATTGTTAGCATCCCAATCCTTCAGGTATGCTGAAGTCATTGTCACCAACTTCACACTCCCAAGAAGTATTAACCTCCTCAGATTTTATCTGAGGCAAAAAATAATTCAGAACCAAATCAAACCATGGAGCCGACTATGACCACAGCTTCCAGAATACCTGGACCTTGATCCAGCTTGGGAAGCTGCAGAAAGCTGCAACCACTTCAGCAGGAGCCAGGCAGCAGCCCTCTTCAACAGTGTAAAACTGAAATCATGGCACTGAGCAAAGCCTCAGGCTGCTCACAGTATTTCTGTGCATCTGAATCCTCCTTTTCACATGGACACAAGCTCTGCCTTTCGCAGTTTTCCATGAGAGTTCAAAAGCAACCCATGAGCAAAAAGCAGTTCCTCCAAGCATTTACATCTTCAGCTCCTGAAATCCTAAGAACCACTGCACTGGTATTTAATTTTCCTTTAAATAGCGAGTTTTACCCCTACTGCCCATCAGTAACACATCCAGTATCAGATCTAATTGGCTAATGCAGCACTTGTGATAGCCAGAAGACACACACACGTCTGCACACATGTTGCCCTGTTACAGCTGTAGGCTAACAGGTGCTCACACAAAGCAGAAATGAAGCAGAGTATTTTCCTTCCCTTTCAAGAAATAAAACAAATCATTCTTAAAACTGAATTGGAAAAAGAAAAAGAAAAAAAACATAAAAAAACCCCAACTTTTTTCTTTCTCTCCTAGTGTTTGTGCTTTAAATTCCAAAACACAAAGAACCTCGAATATTTCAGGCTTAGATCCAACAGCCACTGAGTCAGCGGGAGCACCACCGTTGTCTTCAAGAGGCACTGGAATGGGCCCTCAGAGCAACAGACCTTCAGCAGCACGGCTGTGTTTGCACTGGAAGCAGACAGTTTAGGACAGGATTCATGAAGAGACTGACAAATAAGGGGAAAAAAAAAAAAAAAAGAAAAAAGGGGCAAAACCACCCACATTAGTCTAAGAAAGGCATTCAAATAGCCAGGAAAATACTCCCTTAGGGAAAGGTTAACTTTTGGCTGAATCCAGCACTGTTTTCAACAGTGGGCATTGGTTTCCTAAGTGGCTCTGCTCCTAATTTTCACCCAGCTTGCCCAACACACCTGGTGGAAGCAGTAGCTTCGCGTTGGTGAGTACGTTTATGGCACATCATGCTACCTTTTCAGCAACAGGAAAGATGACCTTGGATAGCTGTATACAATTCTGCAACATACTTAAGGCATCCTTGTATGTACAGTACTGTTAAAACCCACTCCAACAGAACTGCTTACCCATTTTTGAACAGAAAATTAAAAAAAAAAGAGAAAAAGGCATCATTTACAGGAAGATGTAAGCAATCATCACTGATTTTATAAGAAAAATAAGAAAAATAGGGATAAAGTTCAACATACCACAAAACAATTTTTGGCTGAAGGATGTCTAGTAACTATAAAGAGATTCTCTTATTGCAAAATGAATTTGAATCCTTTACATGGAAGTCAGAGCCCTTAGACAGAACAAAATTCACCTCTGCAGATGGGGTCAGCAGAGATGTACATATGATCCACAGTGTGCATCTGAACAAACATATCTCTGAAAAAAAAATAAAGTCAACTATTGAAAAGGAAAAAAAATTAAAAAGTGATCATTAAGAAGTATGCTTTCAGGTTTTTTCACAAGTCATGCATATCTTCTAATTTGAGAAGATTAAATATTTTCTTTTTAGGTGGCGATTTAAAAATAAATGGCTAAATTATAGTTTGCGCCAAAAATAAAAAAAAAAAGCAGTGAGTCCTCTTATGGCTTTGATCTCCCTTGTGAAGGGCAAAAGTAGAAGAGTATTGCCACAATTAAAAAAAATATATGTATATATTCAACACTGACAAACGTATTATTTTTTCCTTTGCTTGTGACAGTGGGTCTTTGCAGTACTTATTAAGGAGCTCAAGCACGTTTGGATGCCAGCGAGGTGGAGCAGAGACCCCGCTGCTTCCTTCAGCTCCTCATCGATTTCCTGACACAACTCCTCGAGTACTTTCTCTCCGGGCTGACTTTCCTCAGAGGTATCTCCACAAGGCTGGGATGCATAGCCACTGTCTCCCAGAGGATCATCTTCATAGTCCACGTCCGTGTCCACCTCGCTGTGGAAGCCCTCGCTGCCGTCGCTGCCCTCGTGGCTGCTCTTGGAGATGAACTCGTACACCTCGTCCAGGGAGGACAGGGAGGACACGCTGGAGCGGGAGGCGCAGCGCTGCGAGCCCATGCTGCTGGCACTGTAGTTGTGATCCTCGCTGGGGTCGATGTTGGCGGCCGCGGCATCGCCCTCGCGCAGGTTCCCGGAGCTGGGGGCACTGAAGGCGCTGCCGTAGCTCCTCTTCTTGGGCGCCTTCAGAGGCTGAGGTTTCTCGCCTGTGGAAAACGAGACGTGTCAGGAGGCGGACGCCCCACTGAGATCACCTGCCCCATGAGCATGCTGGCTGCAAGGGCCTGTGTGCCTGTTTACTGTCATCCACAGAGGACAAGTCTTCAGCTAATCACAACCAAAAGCTACAGGAACAGAGAAGTAGCCAAGAAACTCTTCTTACCACCTAGCACAGAGAGGGCAGGGATAGAACTTTGCAGAAAAAAAAAAATCAAAATTAACTGGGAAAAGAAAAAGAAGGCGGCTTCTAATAAAACTCTTGCAATGCTAGCTGGAAGAATAATTAAACCAGAATTACTTCTTGACTGCTCTTACTTTTTGGAAACTAGACCATACTTGTTTCTAGAAATTTTACAGAGAAAGCATTTAGCTACTGAGTAGGGGATAAAAATGAAGAAAATGGCTTATGCTTACAGTCCAGCATCCCTTGTTGAATGGAAGTATTTAACAGCATCATTGCAGTAGCAGCATCAATATCAGATTCTGTGAAGCAGAAGCAGCAAAATGTTAGAACTCAGGTAAGCCTGACAAGGTGAGGTCTCTAGAACAGACAAAGAATATATATATATATATTTGCCTGTACTGGCCTACAACAAAAAGCAGAGGTGGGGAGAATGTACAAACTCAGACAAAGCATGACCCCTGTACAGCTCAACACTGCTCCAGATCAGTCTCATACCTTAACTATGACATTCAAAGGCTGAATTCTCACATTGCACTCACCAAAGCCAAGAATCAGTGACACAATTAGACATTCATGTGACAATGCTGTTGCTATACTTAACAAGTGCCTTTTGTTTGCACCAGTTGGGAGAGAAAGATTAGACACATGGCACAGCAAAGCACCTCAGCAGCTCCATACCCTGGCTGTGGGAATGTGCAAGGCTGGGAGCAGCCGTGCCCATTAATGCAGCACTAATTCAGCACACCTCCCTCCTCCAGCAGAATTTTCCACACTAATAAGTCAAATGGAAGAAATTGAGACTACGAGGAGGGAAAGGGCACTGAACTGCCTAATCTAGAAAGCAGGGGGATCTAAATAATAAATAGGCACGTAGAAAGGTTGAGGTGAACTGGGGCACTGTCAGCTGCAGTGAGAAGCACTGCTGCAAAATGCCATCCTTTGCACAGCAGATTGCTTACATTTCTGAAAGGCACCTTGAGAGTAACAGGGAAAAGAGTGACATTTCTAACCAGAAGCAGGTGAAAGGGAAAAGAAACAAGCACACCTTTCATGCCCTTTTCAGGACATGCTTGTGCCCTTTAAAGAAGAGGAAATCCAAGATATTCCTTGGCTCACTTCTGCAGTGGATGATAAATACTCATTATACAGGACAGAAATATGTATGGTGGACTAAGCAGGCAAAACAGGAGCAAAGAGGCAGTGAGCTCTGACAAGAACCTGGGTGTCTGACAGCAGAAGATCACATCTGAGGTGTAGGTAGGTATGTACATATGTATGAGCAGTGAGTGGAGAAGAGGGCTGGAAGACAATGTGCTGGAAGGGACCAGCAGCAAGCAGAACAGGCTCTCAGTTCGGCTGAACTGGAACTGTGGGGGGAACTGTTAAAGTGAAACACCAGCAATACAATTTTTGATGGTATTTGTTTTCTTCCCCACATTACAGGCATTGACTGTATTACTGAATTTAAGGGGAGGGTAGTACTGGGAGGGGGACTGCAGAATTGCCAGCATGGCTTCCTTAGCTTTACAATTCTCCCTAACTTCATCCCTGGTCAAAGAGAAATCTGAAGAACATGACACCTTGGGAATGTTGAACCAACATGGGAAGGGGGCTGAGCTGCTGCTCCAACACGGGTTATAAAACATACACATTTCCTCCCCTTGTTTTCCATGTCTTTCATTTTAAATCCAGCATACTTTAGGGTCTACCCCACTGTACTCATGTGATTATTTGTTTTTCCTTCTGCTTTGGCTTTTTGGCAGAAACAGAGCCCCTGAATTCATTGGCTATATGCACCCAACTGAAAAAAAGAAGTCAAAAAAATAAAGCATGAAGAATTACTTTGCTCCACCAGTATAATCAGAAAGTGAAATATTCCCATTCCTTACTTGCTATCCCAGACATTTTATTTTATCATCTGATGCTGGTATGTAAGCACCACCTTGTTAAAATGACAAGCAATTGGAGGCATCAATGCAATGCAGGATTACTACCTACAGAAAGTATTTCTGCACCTTAATACCCCCCAAGAAAGAGGAGAGGCACTTCTGCAGTGGCTTCTTAGCTGTGCTCTGTGTCACTGATAATGTGCTTTGGCTTCACTTGTGATTGCTCTTCTCAACAGAGCAGTACTTCCCAAATTCACACTTCTCCAGCAGAACAGCCAAGGAAGCACCTCATTCCAAGGAATTCTATTCATCTGCACGAGAGCTGCCCTATGGGACCTCAGGAACATGGATGGCTTGCCTCTAATACCAGAGAAATGCTGAACAGGCTCCCCTCAGTGCAGAAACTACATGACACCAGATACCGTCATTATTTTGGCACCTCTGGTGTAGCTAATTGGAAGAGGCAACATCAGTCTGGCAACATCCAAACCTGCCACACCAGCAAAATCATTAGGAGGAGAGAGATTTCTTGTGCTCTCCGAGGAGCCCTGAGAATCCCAGATCCAGCAGCCCTGCAGCAGCCAGCCAGGCAGCCAAGGATGTTTTGCTGCCACCCAGATGTCACCCCAGAACCTCCATCTGGGTGCACGGTGATCATCACCTGTGGGCCAGGCAGCTGCATGGTCTCTAAAATGCCTTGGCTTTGCTGGCTAACCAAAGCTGCTGATTTGAGGCCAAAAACTACAAGCAACCCTCGCTGCCAGCTAAACCTGGGAGCTGGGTGTCTGCTCAGGTGCCTTTCACTATCCTTCTGGAAAGAGCTTTAACAACAACTCCCTTGCAACACATTTGGTTAGATTCAACCCTTTAAAAATTGGGTACTGTTCAGTTTTCAGGACTTAAAAACCAAAATTATCACTTTTGTCTAGGACAAGGCTTCACTATATTCAGCTTTACTAGTGAGGTGCAAGGGCCATGCTCAACTAGCTCCTTCCAAAGAAATGCTGCAACCCCAAGCACACTTTTAAACTCCCTCTTGGTACCACCAGTTTCACACACTAACATTTACTACCTTTGGTTCTCAGTTCTTGGTCTCCAATAAAACTTGTCTAGAGATGTGCAGCTTTCAGATTCATTTTCTACTGAACTATTCATTAAGTAGGTCATACTTGGGAGTGATGCATGTGCTGAATATTTTGCTGTCAGAACAAGATGGCCCCAATTACACCTTGAAATTCACCTTATGGATTTAAAATTAATACACGAGTAGCTGATATAATACACAGGCTTTGTACTACATCTGGGATTTCTGTCATCTAGCAGACCCTTCAGAGCAGGGACAGAGACAACACCAGCTGGGCTGCAGTACCTGCTTGTGACCAAAACCAGGGGAGGGGAGTGCAAGAAAATTCAAAGTTTACCTTTAAGGGATCGGCTGTGATTCTGCTGAAGCACTGAAGTCAGGTAGTGAGGGGATGAGGACCTACTGGAAAAGAAATTCAACAGCTCAAAGCCAAGCCCTGATCAGGCAAATCATTTGTACAAAGTACAGCAGACACCATATTGTGATCACAGAAGGGTAAAAACAAAACCAACCCTGCTCATCACAGGAAGGCAGCAATTCCTGCTGCCCTCAGAAGATGGCTTGACACTGGTTCATAGTTTGTGTAGCACTATTTAAGCCATCACCAGCATTTGGAAAACACCTCCAAACACACATATTTAGCAAAAATCTAGTTGGCAAGAGGTACTGACTTACACATTCTCTATTTGTGCCTTGAGGATCTTAAACAAAGATAAGTATTTTTTAGTACATAAAACCTACATGTGAACAAAACGTTAGCTCATACAGGGATGCTCAGAGGACAGGTAAGGACCAGTTGTGTTCATTTGCTTTTCCAAACAGTGGTGGGCAATTAACCAAAAAGTAAAGAAAAAAAAACCACCACAACAAGACACCTGCTGATTTTAAAGTTATCTGAAGCTTGTTTTGGTGATGTTATCCAGGGTGGTTTTTCATAATCAGACCAGCTTTGCACCTGATAAAGTATCCCTAAATCCCTCACAAAATCAAGGGCAAGTTAAAGCTTTCACAAGTTTTTTTCTCTGCTACACACCCAGCCCTAATTATTCAGTTTATTATAAATGTATCAGAGAGCAGTTAGAAGTAACTACAACAAAAATAGTACACACTATTAAAATTGCATGAAATGGAGCAGTGTGCATCTTTTATAGTGCTGCTGGAACAATCTAAAGGATGACAGAATTTTCAAGCCCAACCTGCAAGAGAAACCTCAGCTGAACGGGAATAATGTGCAAAAGCAGGGTTCACTGTCTGGTATCTTTTCTTGTAGCAGCCACAGAGTGCAAAGGGAACAGATCCAAAAATGGGTGGGGGGGAAAAAAAAATTAAAAATAAAAGGAAAGCAATGGTCCAACCCAAAATGGCTGGCTTTGCAGCCCACAGATCCATTGTACACAGAGATGCTAAACATCTTTACCCTTTTGTCTAAGCTAGGATCCTTCAAAAATCATATCCACACAGAGCTCCCCCAGAGCAAATTAATGCCTGGTATTGATTAAGACAAGCCATGCATAAGGTATCTGCAAGATGAGGGCTGTGGCTGTCCCCAGGGCTGTAATTCATGTAGCTCTAGAACCAGAATGCAGCCAGGGGCTTCACAATGACTTGTTGAACAAGCTGTGCAGAAATAAAATGCATCAGGGATGCCAATCATCTATGATAATACAAATTTCAGTGTCACTAGACACAGATTACAGTTTTGGAAAGCTTCTGCTCCAAGTAACAGCTTAAATTTTATTTTAAAATCATGCTGAGGCATACTCCCCACAAACACACTGTAAAACAATCATGAACAGCAGCCTTCCCACAGAAAAATTCAGAGACTGTCACAGCTGAATTCTAGGATCACTCTGGATAAATTTGGACAGTACTTTCAGCCTCTCTACAGCTGTACCTCTAGGCTTCCTCTCTCTCTACAACAAGGCAGATCTTTGGGGGCCCTTCCCCAAAATTAGGCCAAAATTTAAATCAAGTCCAAGCACGGAAGGGGAAAAAAAAAAGAAATCTGTTTTTCTATGTGTGATGGAAAGTCACATAAATGTTTTTTATTATTGAAGGCAAATAAACCAGCTTTCATTAGGGAGCAGTTTGGTATCTTAATATGTTGTTTCTTATTTTCTTGTACTCATGAATACAAGCACTGCAAAACCCTTCCCATGTTGAAGTCAGTGGGAATTTTGCCATGTGGCTTCATTAGATCCAGGATTTCCTTGTAATTGTTGGCAAGAATGACTAGTCCTTCAGTAAAGGGGAAAAAAAAAAGTTACCAAAAACAGCAGCTTCAAATTAAAATCCTGATCTTCCAAGTACTTCAGCATGGAGATGAAATGCCTCCTTCCTTACACCTAATTTCAGTATGTTGCATTTATCCAAGCTAAGTAAACCACACTTAACTTCAGATGGACTAATCTTGGAGACCCTGGAGATTTTAAAAGCTTAACTGGTCAAGGCTCTGAACACCCTGCCCTAGGCTGTTCCCTTGCACCTCTGGCACACCAGATGATGTCCAGAGGTGCCTTCCCATCTGTATTATTCTCTACATTTTAAAGTCTGGCTGTACTAACACAGACAGAGTATTAAAGGTTTCAAGGACCAAACCTTCACTTGAGCTGTACCCAAAACCAGAAGTCCAAACCCTTACACAGAAACACTAAAGCCTGTAAAAGCATTATCAGTCATTTCAATGATCTTTATTCCCATAAACCCCAAGCAATACTGCCAGTCATCTCAGACTTTCCAATATTAATACTTAAATGTCTCAGGGTTAGTTTAGTAATTTTCCCAATTCCAACAGAGAGCTGGAAAATGGGATACTTCTGCCTGGCTTGTTCCACTCCAGGATGGCCCTGGGTTGGAGAGACACCAGAGACAACTGGTTTTATCTTGTGGGCTACAAGCCTCAAGGGACAAGCCCATGCCACACAAAAATCTTCAGCCCCTAAGGCTTGCACAGGGGTGCCAGCTCCCAGGGTCAGTGTCCTGTTGGGCCCTGAGAAACATCTGCTCAGCATTATCAGTTTTACACCCTGCTCCAGGAATCCCAGTTCCTCCTGTCTGTTAAGGAAACTCCTTGCAGTAAGGTTAAGGCATAGGGCAATGTACAGACACCTTAATTACCTCTTATCTCACCCAAATTCTTTCCTGAACTAGACAAACCAGCCACATACCTCCCTCGGAACGGGGCTCACCCAACGTGCTCCTCTGCTTTCTGTCCCCCTGCCTCCACAGGCTGACCCACCAACTGCTCCTCTTCCTCTACTCAGGACACACAAGGTTGACTTCAAATTCTCCAGAATCTATTGCCTAATCTTAAAATTGTGTTGGTAAGGAAGTCCTGGTTTCAGAAGTCTTGCATGCCCCACCTCAGAGAACATGTATGGCAAAGGCTGACTTTTTCATCCCTGCTGCAAAATGCTCTTAAACAGACTCAGAGAAAAACAACCCTCCAAGAGCAGCCTCTCTCAGCACTTTAGACTGTGGAAAAATTGATTACAATAGCACAGAATAGAGACACTTATATCCAGACAAGTCCAGGAGAAGAGAGCCACCTCCTCCAAAGAGCAGCACCAGGTACCAGCCTAGGACAGTCCTGATGGACTGTGCTTGGAAGAAGATTTTGTTCCAGTTCCTAGGACTGCTTGCCCTCTTGGAGAAACTGGGCTCTCCACAAAGCAGCCAGCACACCCCTGACCTTCTTCTTTTAAACTCACCCACAATTAACAGGAGACTTGGACACAGCCCAGATGTGCTGTCTGGGAAGCCTGAGCTCATTGCATCTCCCCACCTCATCCAGCTGGTCTCACCTAAGGCCCACTCAAATTCTGCTCTCAGGTGGCAGCAGATAGCAGCACTTCCACACCCTCTGCTACCTGGAGCAGCACAACCACACGTGCTGCTCGGGTGAGAACGTTCACCTACCTGGGTGGCGATGCCGGTGGAGTATAAAATGCAAGTGCTGAGGAAAAAGGCTGTTTTTTCAGTGCTTGGACGAGATTAGGTTTATATTTTGGGTCAACACACCACAACGACCCTTTTCCATTCACCTGCAACAAAGAAACAGGGCAAATTAGAGAACCCAGGACCAGGCTGTTACAGTCCTTTCCAATTCAACATCCCCCAAGTTGCAGCACAGTGCAGTGACTGCACACAGGCATGCACCACTGCACAGCTGATGCACAACATCTGCACACAGTTCCATTGCCTGCATGGAAAGTTGATGCCCCCAAAATTGAGAAAATGGTCCCCAAACCCTCATTATACACTATGGAAGCACCCATCTCGCAGGTTGGGATAGCACCTCCAAAACCCCTTCTCTAAACCCCCATTCCCATTCCCATTTGTCCCCCACATGCTGTAAACTTTATTTTGACACTTGTTAAAAAGAGCTGTGAGTTTAGGGATCTGTCCAGGCACCAGCAAACTGATCAGCAATCTTTTCTTTACCAGGTTTCTAGGTAAGAAACCAAAGCACCTTCCCCTTTGTTTAGACACAGACACACACTCATTTAACTCCACACCACCCTGGAAAAGGACCTTGCTCAATGCCCAACTACAAAATGGATTAGTCCCACTTTTTCAAAATCTGAAAACCTGATGAAGGTGTTTTTGATGCACCTAACAATGTAAGCACCCCTGTGCTAGTCATTCTTGATACTAAATTTGGTATGTTGAAACTTAAGCAAGATAAAGAACCTCTTGCTCATCTCAAAGGTTTCTTCACAAATTTACTAAAAAATAAGCTATTTTTTTGAGCCTGCTGGTTTTTGCAACTTAAAGAAAAAAAATTAAATAGGAAAGTAAAAAACAATTCTATAATCACTGACCTGACAGATCAGCTAAAAGCTCTGCACCTAGCAGCAGATTTTTTGGGGAAAACAGATGCTACAGAAATGGAAACGCACATGGCTAAACGACTGGGTAGCTGTACACCTGAACAGTAAAATCCTTCCAAAGGGTTTTTTGGGGGCTAAATATCAGATCAGAAACCCAAATTTCATGAAGAAGCTCCTGTGAGCCCACAGTTGCCAGCTGGCCTCCTCCTGCCAGTATTACAGGGGGCAGTAATATCAATTTCTGAATGGATGCTCCTTGACTTACTCCAGTATGAAGAGGACTTACAAAGCATGCAGGTCTGTGGTTTTATTTAAGTCACAGGGGCTTTCTGAGAAGAGGAAATACCTTGCTATCAACAGAGAAAAATCAAGTCAGGGAGAGCTCCAGCTGAGGAAGAGATGCAGCTCTGCAACTGCAGCTGAAGCCACTGCCTTTAACAAAGATCTCGGAGCTGCTGCATCTCTCCAAGTCATTTTTTTAACCTGAATCTCCCTCATACTCATCTTTGCATGCTAAAACTGAGCACAGCCTGTAAGATACTTATCAAGAATCTTACTGGTAATTAATAAACAGCCATGGTGGTGGGCAGGATGATTTAGTCACCTAAGAACTAACAGGAGCATCCTCCCAACCGGCTCTATCCATCACATCAGTGACAGACACGCTGATCCTTTTCCTGCACCTTGCACAGACCCCCTTTCCCCAGCACCCCAACGATGCCCAACTGGCTTTTTTTTTGTCCTTCCCTTTCATAATTTTGAGGCTGTTGCCCCCAGGGAGCAGCAGGAACTCCCCTGATCAGCAAAGCACCCTTTACGCTGCTTTATCTGCTACTTTATCTGGTACTTCAGGTGAGCATTTTCACTTCACGCCTCATTCAGTGCAGCTGCTGGGGGTTGGTTTGCCTCTTTCATCTTCCCAGCAAGGTACTCCTCCAGTTTGCTGCCCAGACAACATAACACAAGGATTTTGGGTGGGTATTGCAACAGCAAGCTGAACCCGGGCACACCCTGAAGCCATCCAGACACTGACAGATCCAATGCAACAGGCAGTAAACAGGGTGACTTCTTCTTTGGGTCATGTGTAATGTGAAACCACACTTCCACCCACCTTGGGAGATACTAAAAGTAGACATTGAGCGAAAGACAGGATGGGGCTGCTCCTGTGCTTTGCTTGCACCCTCTGCTTAGCAAAGCCAGGTGGTAGAAGTCCAGCCGATGTCTGAAATTAAGTGTCATGTGTTAGGGGAAAGCCTGTCCCAGCTGGAGCTGGAAATGCCCCAGAACCAATATCCAGCTTTAAAACAAGCCAGAACAGACTGTGCCATTTCTCCTAGCAAGGACTAATTCAGGATACTCTAAAATGCTGAACTGCCTTTGGAGGTTAGTATTTCACATTAACAGTGAGGCAAGTGTTGGAATGAAATGTAGATGTAACTTTTACTGAAGATCTAGAGAAAAATCCCTCCAGAGTCAGTAAAAAGAGGCCACCAGGCTCTTCTTACTCTACAATTCAGAACAGGGACAGTCATATGGTTCTGAGATTAGTTTTGGTCTATCATCTTTTCTGCATCTTTCTAACGTTTCTAATTTGACTTGCAGGATTTTATCTAGGCAAGAATAAAGGAAGGGAAGTAATTCCTACATTTTGAAGCACTGGAGTTATTTTGTAAAGACAGTAAGTTTCCAGACCCCAGCATTTCAGGGCTGGATTACAGAAATGCAGATTGGAAATGAAATGCCTGCCATGATCCAGCCTTATCCAGTCCCCCAGCAGCCCAGTGAGTAAAGCCCAAGGAGCAACCAAAGCAGAGCCACTCGGCTGGTGCTGGTAGCTCAGGCTCACTGCAGACACACATCCCCGTGCTGCAGAGAGCTGGCCATCAGCTTCAGAGCTGGGCAGCAGTCCTGGCTCCATCAGGTATGGACAGTGCTCACCAGCTGCATCCACCTGAGCATGGTGAACTACCAGAAAATACTGTCTGTGCAGAAGGAGATATGCAATAAATTCACCAAAAGGTTTACCAGCTAAAAGGCATCTCTTTCCTATCTCTCCAGGTTTATCAATGGGACCTGCCCTGCTCGTTGCCCAAATTCTTGAAAAGCTAGACAAATTGTTTATCACTATCTTTTGACCAAAAAAAAAAAAAACCCAACCAAAACTAAACAAACACCTAAACCACATATTTACCAAGAAAAGGAGGTTTGTTGAAGATATTCAAGCCCTGTAACCCCCAGTCTCTAGAGGAAACAGTGGCAGGGCCACATCCGTGCAAGCAGGGACCTGCCAAATTGATGTTTGGATGTGGATGCTGACCCTGCCTCCTCACAGTTCTTGTCCTCAACATCAATTAATGAATAATCCTCAATGCCACAACTGTAAAAACAAGTCTAGCAAAGAGCAGGGAAACTTCATGGCTTTCAGCCCCAAACCCCTCTTCACTTGAGGTCCTCCTGTGCTGCAGAGCAGATGTTGCTCCTTCCAAAAAAAGCAATGTCACAGTGTAGGCACCTCTGTCCCCAACCCCAGGACACCATGACAGTGCTTAAGATGCAAAGTGCATCAGCTGCATCTTCTGAGAATCACTGACTCACAATCCCACCTCCCCATCCCCAGGGGCACCAGAGCCACAGCAGGAACACTGGAAGGCAAGCAGGTGTCCCTGGGACTATTCCAGCATCACCCCCTTGCTGTTCATCACCCCAGAACCTGTGGAAATCTCACCTGCCTGGCTGACTGTAGACATGTTCTCAACTGCAACTCTAACAAGAAAGGGTATTTCAGCTTGTGGGTCTGTCACCTGGGGCAAACCCTGACACACCACTCAGATACAGCAGCAGCGTGCTGTGTGCACACAGAGCAGGCAATGGGATTTTAGCAGAGGTGTGATGTCCACACATCCTGACTCCATGGCATGAGAAGTTCCTCCTCTTGACTGCAATGCCATGAGGCATATCAAGAAGGCACTTACTTTCTTTTCAGCACCACTCATTAAAGGAAAACTACAACACACAATTTTTTACAGTGGTCCAAGCAAGGACAGTCTTCCTCCAATCTCTGCTGGATGCTGTCCTAGACCCCTGACTGCCTGCAGGTATTTAGTTGGCTGATGTAAATATACACACAAACAGAACACTCAGCCACAGCTGTGACCATCCAGAGCTACATCTGCAACATGATGGGGCACAGCCTGGGGGAAAGAGCTCTGCAGAGAAAGGGAGTTGGTGCTCAGGGGTCAGCTGTTTGGGCCTTGGATGTTCTGCTCAGATCTGCTCCAGCAGGGTCTTGTGGACAATGCCCAGAGCCATCAGGGCACAGCAGGCATGCTCCTGCAGCAACTCTTCCAGGTCAGCACCAGCCAAAATGGGTCCAGTGCAAGTGTCCTGAAACTGCCCTGCAGTGCCAGCTCAGGGGGATAAGTGGGGAAAAATCAGATTTCCTTCAATGTGCACTTCCAATGCAAAACAAAGTATCAGCATTACAGCAAAGGTGACCATTCTTCCTTCTTTTGCAGCCAGACCTCCAAGAGATGATTTCACAGCTGACAGCCAGCAGCAATATCCAGGGAGGTGTCAGAGAGCAGCCTACCCTGGGATGCAGGGGCACAGACCATCCATCCCCTACTGTCAGACATTTAGATTCTTCCAACACAAGAGCCCAGATTCATTTGAAAAGCTTTAAAACC
Source organism: Rhipidura dahli (assembly GCA_013399225.1). Lineage (NCBI taxonomy): Eukaryota > Metazoa > Chordata > Aves > Passeriformes > Rhipiduridae > Rhipidura > Rhipidura dahli. The sequence continues at coordinate 92,386 of VXAC01002371.1, read as the reverse complement.
CTTCTTACCCTGATGTTACCAAATAAACCAGGCACATCTGATACAACATGCCATGGACCTTTCTGCTTCCACAGGCACTTGGCATAAAAGAAAGCTGATTGTGTGCCCTCTCTGAAGTACAAAATGCCATTAAAAAAGAAAAAAAATGTAAAAAAACCCCAAAATTATCTTGTCCTTTCAGGGAAGCACCCAGAGACAAGGCTAGCACATGGTTATATGCAACAGGATCAGCAAAATGAGCTTGTGAGCAACTGCTGCTTGCTCCAAGAAGTGACACCTGAGGAACTCATCCAAAGGGGTCTGCAGCATTTCCATCACCTGCCAGATCAACTCCCATGGGGTCCAGGCATGCTGCTGCATGCCACAGACTTCTCTGGCAGGAAGAATTTGGAGCAGTACCCTCATCTGGTCCTTTTCTAAGCGGGGCAGAGGGTAAAGATTTAACTGCTGCTTGTTGGAAATGAGGAAGCTTCAGTGAGGTTTCAGGAGGGGCTTTTTGGGGGTGGTTTTTTTTTTTTGTAAGCAGTTTCTGTTCTTTAGATTTAGAGAGCTGTACAGTTGCTGGAGCCCTGGGAAACCACTGACAGAGCACATCAGCATCACCTTGCTGGCAACAGTGGGAGATATTCTGCATTTTGTTCCTCCTACTAGAGATGTCACATTGAGCAGCAAGCCATCCTCTGAGCCCAGCAATGCTCATGGAGATGGCAGGGTAAGCAGGGGACCAGGCAGTCTCAAGCTCCTGCCACCCAAACACCAAGACAACAGGTTTGTAGGAGGTAACTCCTAACCCATGAGACTGGAAACAGCAGAGCATTAAAGGGCAGGTGAACAGACAGAAGGAACTCCATACCAATTTAGATTTCCCTTTCATGCCCTAATTTTTCTGAAACTCATGTCACCCTCCTTGGACAGAGCCACCCAGGCCTGTAACAGCACTCTTGTCACCTGCAGCATCATGTGGTCCCTGCTCAGATCCAGTCCTCCACACAGGGACAGCTTGAGCATCTCAGTTACCCCATTATAGCATCTGGGGCCATGTTAGGAGCCTGTCCTAAACACTCAGCAGATCTCAGCAATTGGCTAGTTACTGGACTTGTCATGTTGCAATAAAAAGTCACTTTTTTTTTTTCAGGGCAAAGCTGCTGCTTGTGAAAACAACACCCTAACAATTTAATGCAAAAGCAGGAATACTGAGAAGCAGTGGTATTCAGTCCTAGCAGTACAAGGCAGCCCTCCCCAGTGCCCACTAAGCTCCAGGACCCCTCTCTACAGTGCAAGGCTGTCAAGCACTCCAAGCATTGCAGGCATTTTTGATAACAAGCCTGCTACCACCACGTCTGACCTCCAAGCACAGGACTTGTTTGTTGACTTTCAGTATGTGGTTTGTTAGTTTATTTAAGTCAGAGCCAGCTCTTTGAGGAACAAGATGGGAAATGAGAGAGAGAAGAAGAAAGTCACTAGTAAAATCATACAAATCAGAAGAAGAAAGAATTTGCACAGAAAAGAGTATCCTCGACTTTAAGAAGTGTGTCTGCACCACACAGAGACGCACATCTTATCTTATGGCAGATGTTAAAGCATTACAGTCCATTAAATGAAAGAATTAATATGGTTATTGGAAAGCTGGAGCTGTGCTAAGTGTAACAAGAGATCACAAGCCGAAGAGGCAATTTAATATTTGAGAAAGCTGTTGGACTGAGGAACACTAAGCCACATTCATCCAGTGTGCCCACTGGAAAGAAAGGGCACCTTGCAGAGGACCACGTGGGCACCCAAAGGGGCAACATCCCTGCTAGCCAAGCAGGGAAGCTGGATGGCATCCCACAGTCTCTTCTGCTTGCCAGTGCAATCATAGCCATGGCCCTGCTGGAAAAGCAGGGAAGGAGGAACATACCCCAGAATTTCAGCACTGGAAAATAGAGAAAGCACTAGTTTAAGAAGCTTCATCAGGAAGAAATCCTAGGAGGGTTATCTGAAATTTCGAGCTGGTTATTGCAGGCTAACAACATTGTAAGTAAATGCAAAAAGAGTCCTTTGCAATTGCATGTGTGCCAGATTTAAAAAGGATGCACCACAGCTGGGTGTACCCAGGTCAACAGTAAATAACAAAACCCAGTGACTTTTGTCATCCTCCGATTTCTCAGAAGCAGCATTTCCAAACCACCTCCACCGGCAGGTAAAATGTTACGAGGAAACATTTCTGTTGTTTTGAGGGGGAAAAAACCCCAGACACAACATCCTTAACAACAGAACCTTCTCCCTTTCTCCCTGAATTTCAAACTTGCTCCACCCTCCCTCGTGCCAGGTCTCACCTTGCCATGGCTTTTCTCCACCTTTCGGAAACACTTGTTCAAAGAGAGGTTGTGTCGGACCGAGTTCTTCCAGCCGGTGGGGGCTGTGGCGAAGTAGGGGAAGCGGTCCAGGATCCAGCTGTAGATTTCTTTGACTGGCAAGCTCTTGTTGGGGGACTGCTCAATTGCCATGTAAATGAGAAGGCTGAAAGAGTAAGGGGGCTTGGAAGTGGAGGATTTTTTCTCAGGGTTCTGGTAGCAGGATGGTGAGAAGGATGGCACGCTGTCACCCTCGATGTCGTACAAGGGGCTAACAATTGGAAGGCCCTCGCTGCCCAGGCTGAAGTTTGTTAGCAGGTTAGTACTTTCGTGCAGCCAGTTCAAATTTGTGAGCTCATCATCTGCTGAATCTCTGTCCACCACGGTGGCCTTTGGCTTGCCGGCGTCACCTGCGTCAGGCAGGCTGCCCATCCCATGGCACTGCCGTAGTCCCGCGGCTTTTTCTGCTCCGGGCGTTTCAGCTTTCTTATCCGGAGTCATTCCAATGACTGGACCCATTTAGCTTGATTGGTCTGCAACAAAGGAGACTGTCAGAAACCACTGCAAATCACCACGATCACATCCAGCAGGAGCCAACCCAACCCAAGTGCGGGGCAACACCATCCCCGTGCTGTGCGTGAAGGCTGAAGCCCCTGGTGAGAGCCAGGGTCCAGCAGGAGCCAGCCCCCCAGTAATCTCCTGAGCATGTGTTAACTCCCCTTGGTTTATAAGCAGAGCTTATGGGAAGCACCTGGAAACTGCTGTATCTATCCAGAAACACCAATTCACACACAGAAATAATATTTTCATGTCAACATCTGAAACCCGGAAAAGACCCTAACAGGTAGGATCTAATCCTTTCAGCTCTCACATTAACTCTTAAGTTACTCATCATATTTTAAACTGACCCTGTTTAGAAGTGTTTGCCTTTGGTGTATAAAGAGTGAAAAGGAAATTGCAAAACTTAAATCAGCATAACATCTATTTGTGGTCTCAGTGCAAATGCAGCCTTTAAAACCCCCTACAAGTCACAGTCATTCCCAAGTGCTGCTACCTGTTTCTACCAGGGGAAGGTCTGGCCAGCCTATCTGTTCATCAGCTCGGTCCCACAGAGCTGCCAGGGTCCAAAAGATCCTTTTCCCCTCCTGCAAGGGCTTGCTGCCCAAACCTGGGCTTCCCCACGGAGCAGAGGGTGCTCAGACCAGCTCTCAATAGGAAGGGACCAACCACTGGGGTGGCAGCTCAGACCTGCAGGAATAATGGCTCATCACTTAGATTAAAAAAAACAAAACAACAAAACACTAAAAACTTAACCATAAAATTATTATCTATAAAAAACCTGCCACCCAGAATGCCCAGTCCAACAGGCTACCCATGCTTTAGAGGCATTACACCAACAAAAACCATCTTGCTTGTAGCGTTTTAAAAGGGGTCTTCTAGCAATCTATTTTATGGGAACAGCTGGGTTTTTTCCTCCTGATGTGAACGTGTTACAGCTTCACTGCACCCACAGCTTTGACCAACACAGCTGAAGTACAGAGCAACAAAACCACTGTACAGATGCAGGATGCGTACACGTACACACACACATATATAAGACTCTCCAACTATGGATGCAGTTTACCAGCAAAGCTGAAGTTCCTATTAACTGTAAAAAGATCCAACAAAACAACCAACCAAAAACCCAAACTCCCAGTCCAGTTCCCTGTCCCTGTGAGTGCTATCATTCCGTTTCATGCTCCAGCTCCCAGTGCCAGAGCTCAAGACAAGGACACTTTCCATATCACATCTCACCAGACAGCTCGATGCAGTTGCTGGATGCTTTCTTTCACCAGTTTGCAGTAAACACTTGTCTCCTTGCACTTGGATTTTCTCCTACAAAGTGTCCACTGCCTGGCTGTGCCACCCCCAGACCCACCAGCTCTAACCTGGCAGCCTCACCGTGTCCATGGCAGTACACTGCCCAGCCTCCTTATTTTGGAGAAGGGGAACGTGACGTGCAATGGAGGAGCGACATGGTGACACAGAAAGGCAACAGGATAATCCATTTTATGCTCCCCAGTCCTGCCAGCCCCTGCCTGGTGCCAGGCAGTCATGAAGTGAAGAATTTGTGCCTCCCCCAGGAAACACACCGTGTTTTCTGCCAGCAATTTCTGCCCCTCTCTTCATCTGATGATACAGCCATGCACCAGCTATTGCAAAGCTGTGTTGACAATAGCACCTGCACTTATGCTTACCAGCAGCAGTGCTGGAAAACATCCATAAATTTTTTATTTTCTGTTTCTTATTTCTATTAAGTGCAGGGACGGGTATGATTAACTACCAACTCAGTCAGTATTAAAAAAAGAAAAAAATTAAAGCAAAGTGAGCTGCTCAAATAACTGGTCAAAAATAGCTTTGCTCTCCCTACAATTTACTTCTCCCCCAAGGCACCAGAGCAGATTTATATTGGCAGTCAGCGATGGCTGGCTTTAAACACAGCCATATATACATATGCTCATGTCACTTCTTCAATCTTTTCTAAAATTATAGAAAAAACAAACAAAGAGCTAGTGATAAAATTCACACAGTGAGACAAACCCCAACTCTGCTGCAATGCGAGCTGCTCTGTTCTCCTCATAATGATTAACTTTGTCCCCTCGTTCAGCACCTCTTTAGGCAGCTACACAGGAGCTTACACCTCACAGCCGTGTTTTGGTAATTTTAGCTCTGGGTTCATGTTGCACGAAATCTCCATTTACAAATCTTCCGTCAGCATGGCAGATCAAGAACATGCACGTGCTCACACACACATGCAAGTCTGAGGTCACTGTATTCCTTTCTTAGGGGAAAGAAGGCAATGAAGTCTGTTTTCAACACAAAAATGGCCTGGGCACATTTAATCTTCTCAAAAATATAAGGGGAAAAATGTAACAACTTATTAAACCGGCACCTAGAATCAAGAAGACTTTGTGGTGTCAATGCACTACTTGTTTGCATGCTACTACGTTTTAGCAGAGAATCATTAGCATAATTAATGCCCTACTTGAAAATAAAAATTATTTGCAGGTAATATACCTACAGTAAATAATATAGGTTGGTGCCATGTTTCTTTTAGTAGATGCATTAACAAAATCCACACATCATTACCTCCTTATCCTAGTTCACCACCTCACGTATCTTCTACATGAACACATCAGAAATTAATTTTTTTTTCTAGAAAAGTATAAAGACCATTATTAGCCTATTACCAACTAATAAAAAAGAAAAAATAAAATCACAGGAGCGACACCAGTGCCACTGGAGCATATCTGGAGGCACACAAGTGGTCAGCTTGTGTGCTCTCCAGAACCTCTCTTCATTCACACAGACCCTTAATGACATCCAAAATCCACAATTTTTTTCTCCGTGTGAGCTCTGATTGCCTATAAGCAGACACAACTGAGAGAGCAGACCTTCCAAAATGTCATTTTCAAGATTACCTCTTCTAATATTTGGGGTTTAATATTTTAGATAAGGGTCATGGGATTCACCAAAGTCATCTTTGCTGTAAGCTGGCAAGGTTTTGTGCTCAGGGATGACCCAGCAGAAAAACCACAGTAAGAGCAAGGAGAGCAACCTGTGAGAAGGAAAGAGCACAGAAGCAGCTCTCCAATGTAGATGTTTTGATAATTCCCATGGGTACAGCCCCAGCCCTGCAAGCAAAGCCACAAGGCAACCTCCAGCCAGGCAAATGTACAAATAATAAGCTTTAAGCACACCTCTGAAAAACATGGAAGAGCTTGTGCTCTGCCCATGTGCTTTACCCTACCAATGAGTACAGACTGACACAGCACACTGCTGTTCACTGGTATTAACACTTCCAACTGGAAGCAGAGCCTCATGCATCCAAATCCTAAGGAACTCAAGCATCTATCTCCTGTTAGTACCTTCAAAGGAAAGGCCAACCAAAACATTTACCCCTCCAAGTATCACAATGGAGGTGCACATTATTTTGCATGGTAATTACAGACAGAGAGAGGACTACAATTCCAGGGCAAAAAGATTAAAAGGCTGCCAAGCCAACGGAGGTTGCTCAAATAAAAGTCAGGATGCATCAGAAAAGAGGTGAGAGAGACGACCTTCTTCCAGCAGCCTGATTTTTGGCATCACATGAAAGCCAGGAGCAGACCTCCCTGCTAATCCATGCCAGTCCAGCACACGATGCCCAAAGATCTGCTCTTCCACAGCAGAGCCCAGCTCTGAGGGGACTGATTAAGGCTGCAGGTGTACCAAGGCAGCAGGCAGGTCCAGAGAAGCACAAACAGACTGGAGGAGACTCAAGTGTCTCACGAGAATGTAATATTTTTTGCAGACTTCTCTCAAACTCACTGGAGAGCTAAGTTTGGGAAAGGTTAGGAGCACTGAAAGGTCCTCAGCCTAGCAGAGCACATCTGGGTTAAACCAGGTTTGCATGCCCCCACAAACACCCCCAGCTATGACTGAATTTTGATGGAAGACCCTGAGCACTCCTACGTTCTGCCACAGGAGCAAATGTTTTGATGTGTGAGCATTTAATGACGACAAAGTTGCTTTAATGAAAGCCAACCATTTAACAAAACTGGAAGTACACTTGGGCATACCTCAGGCAAGCAGGGCAGCACATTTCTTTCGCAGCAGCCCTTCTTGGAAGAAGTCTCAGCCCCAGCAGAAGCCAGACCCAAAGGACAAGGCTGTGGCAGATGCCACCACCCCACCAAAGGTGACCTCCTCCAAACTCAGCAGCATTGCAGGTGTAAGTGTACAGGTATCATTTTAGTATGGTGCCCACCACGCTTGGACTCACTGACCTGGCAAGAAAGAGTTGAGCCTTTTTGTCAGAAGATGCCACAGCCTTGTCCATGCCAAGTTAGCATGAGAACAGAGCTGCTGTTGCTGCTTGATCCTTCTTTACAGTGGCATCAGATGAAAGGTGCCCTTTTGGCACCTGCACAGCATCAGTGCCCCAGGTTAGGACAACCTTCTCCACAATTAAATGCACCTCTTTATTTCTGCAGGACCAGCCGAGCAACTATGTCACCTCTGCTAATAGTGGGAAGACCTGGAGCCTGCCAAGAGCACAGTGATTTCCCTCCAGGTTTAAAAAATAATAATAATAAAAAAAATCTTACCATGCATTGGCCAAATCTGAGGAGTCGAACAGAATTTTAATCCAGGGAAAGAGATTTTCAGCCATATCACATTTAGATTAATGACAGCAGCTCTGCACCCACTCTCTCCACAGCAAGCCCAGGGTGGGCAGCCTTAAAGCACTGTGTGCTTTACACACAACTTCTGTCCTGACACAAACAGGCTCGGTAAGAATATTTAAGACGATTGGTACATGCTTTTGCATGCAAACAACTACACCAACAGCAAACTCCTCTATTGATTTTTCATATTCCCTTGCACCTACAAGAAGCACGAGGGCTCGTCCTGACTTAAATACATCAATGTGTGTTGTCAAAACAGCCCAAGAATTACACAAACAAATGACTGTCACTGCTCACCTACCCAAGCTGGGGATAAACTTCCAAGTCATCATGCACACAGCACTGGACCAGCTACATGTTTTTGCATGTTGGAGGGAAGAGCAACAACAACATCAAAAAAAAAAAAAAAAAAATCCTGGCACAGCTCATGAAAACCCATCAATAAAAAGCACCCATCAGCCTGAGCAGGAGCACTGAAAGGACAACACCAAACCATTTTGCCCCCTGCTAACTCAACCTTTCCCCCTACACACCCCCTTTGTCTCGGGCTGCCCTGCACACCTCACACCCCTCCCTGCTCGAGGTCAGCAGAGACCCTCCCCCCCAGCCCTGAAAAAGGCCTATATTTGATTATAACACCATATGATGTCACGTATCCAAGACAACTAAAGGCATTACAGTCTTCTGAGGATAAAACCACCTCTCAGCCATAGATTTCATCAAGCTGGGACCCAGTGTCTGTGGAAGAGATGAACCCCTGGGTGACAAAGGACATCCAGAGATGCTCCCTGGGGCAGCACCTACAGGCCCTTCCTCCTCCTCCTGGCTTGCAAAGTGGGGGAAAATTAAAAATAATGGCTTAAGAAAAATTCAAAAGGCACTTAAGGGCTTCTCAAATCCATCCTGAAAATAAAATCAACCAACCAAAGGATTGGACAAGCCATAAACTCAGGGATTTCATTTGAACCTTGGCATTGGTGGGCTCAAAGGGGAAGAGAGGTTTTCGAGGGATTTACAAAAATACTTCCAAGCCTCTCTCATGTCAATGTTCTCCCACACCCTGTGACACAATTAAAGGCAGAGTAGGGAAGAAAAAGTAATTAAAACCAATTCAAAGGTACAATATTAGGAAAGGTGAAGAAATCCTGCAAAAGGGAAGGGATTAAATAAACCCTTATCATAGCTGAGGAAAGCGCTGGGAGCAAGAGGAAAATTCCATCTAACTTTTTTCATAAAAGTTTGCATTTTTTTTTTTTATTAAATACACATACATACACATACATAACTGGGTTTGTGTTTAAAACAAATATCTGAAAGCAAAATGATATGTGAACTCAGACATGCCCTGACCTCAATCCAGACCCTGTACACGGCCTAGAGTCCCTGGGACATTTATTCCAGGGCTGCTTTCAGAGACTTTGCAAATATGAAGCCTTTCCAAAGGCTGCAGTCACTGTTGGACCTGGTTCCCTGTGCCTCAGATTTAAAACATGCACATGAAAACAGTCTAACAGAGAAACTGGGATATGAAAATAATGAAAAAAAAGCCCAAACCCCAATCAGCAGCAAAATCTAAACTATTAAGAAAACCTCTGGTGTCAAAAAAAGGGGAGGGGAGGGAAGTAAGTGCTTTCAAGACAAATGCTTTACAGCCAATAGTAGCTTTTCAAGAGATGCTTATGGGTCATTTTCCTTAAATTCAATACTGCGATTGCTAAGTGGACTAAAATGCAAAAAAAAATGTAAACCATTGATATGTTCACAAGTGAGCCAATGCCTTTGAGCAAATGGCTTGCAAAATAATTCTGATGCTAATTCCCTTTCCAGGGTAACCCTTCCATGTGTTTCTCCACCATCCTCTTGAAACAGAAGTGAACACAGCTACATTTCAGCTGGTGTCAGTACCAATTTATCAACACTAGAAAACATAAAGCTTTTTTTTCCCACACAGCTTTTCTGCCTTTAAAGTACCAAAACTCCCGATCACCAGTGGAAAACCACCAATTTGAAGCTTCACCCCAAATGACTCTTCTGCAAGATTTAACTGGAAAGCACCATTGGAGGCGTATCACAAAACCACATTACCAGTACAACTTTGTGACTGCAAAGCTGTCCCCAGTTCCTGTTTCCCAGCTGCAGCTCCCAAAGTTTTCCTCCAGAGCCCAAGGAAGGCAAAGCAATGCTCTTTCCCATGCTGATCGCCCTGGCCAACTTGCTTTTAATTTTATTCCACCACTGTTGAACTTGGCTTTCTGTTTAAACAAACAAGCAAACAAGAAACCTCCTACTTCTGACTCCTCGACATCCCTAAATCAAACCAAACTGGCAGGCAACTGGTCTGGGGATGATCCTCACAGACCTGAGGATGAGGTGAGTGGCTGCTGCTTAGCAGCAAGCTCCCCAGCTCCCACTCCTTCAGCTCTACTTCATGAAACTTTTGCAAGCACCAAACTCTCTCCATATCCAGTACTCAGCTTTTAGGCAACTTGTCTAAAAAGTTGCCCCAGATCCAACAGGACAAAATCCAGTGACGCTGTTGAAAAGAAAGGAAGCACAGGACCACACTTAAACTGGGAAACTAAAAGTAGAGACAAACTGCAAGTTAGGAAAGCACTGAAAATAACCTGAGAGAAGACACAAAGACTGAGAGTGCAGAAGAGTAGGGGTAGGAAGTGATGCCTGCAGTAGTCAGTTGAATGGAGTTCCTAACATTCCCTAACTTTTGAGGAAGAAGTAGGGAGTGCTAAGTCTAGTAGGAACATAATGGGAAAAAATTCTGAATGCACTAGGCAAAAAAAAAAGGTCAAAATCCACCATCACTGACTTTCAGTATAAGTATTCCTATCTGCACGAATTCCAAGCTTCTCTTAAAAATCATCCTGGTGCCCCTGAGCAACCACTCAGTAAAATGGGTACTCCTGCCCCAAACACAACAGCTGTGTTTCCCAGCTGCTGACCACACAGGCCACCACTGAGCACTCAGCAGCATTCTCCCAACCCGACCCAACACTTGTGCTTCCACAGCCATAATGTTTTACAGGGAGCAGGCAGAGTACCAAGGGTCATAAAGATGCTGGCTGGCATCAGGCAGCACTTCTTCCATTCCATGTAATTTATTACCCAAGCACGGTGAGCTGTATCTTCTTGCTGACCTAAATTGTGTTTTGGAAGCACCATGGAACATCACTCTGTGATGCACGGTGAGGACAAGATGGAGAGCTCACCATCACCCAGCACAATCACCAAACCGGCAGGTGTAACGTGACAGGGCACAAACACACACCTATCACACATAAAGATCCAGCCAGGAAAACAGTGAAGCAGCATCTCATGGTTTTATCGCGTCTCCTCTGGGAGCCAAGAAGGCTGCTGGATGGATCTGGCCAGAGGCACCCCGCATGCAGCCAGCCACAGGGACAGGGTTTGCAGGCTGCAAGCAAGCACTTGTCGAGAGCAGAGCCGGGCGCTGCCGTGAGTCAGCCCGGGCAGCCACAGCAGCCACGACGAGCAGGAAGTTGCCCAACACTTCCATGTCAGTCGTGGAGCGGCAACACGCACACAGCACACCGGGACGGGGCACCCGCTGCCCCCATCCACTTCCCTCAGGAAAAGCTGCCAGCAGTGCAGTGACATCCTATAGATGAGCTTACACAAAATGCACTAATTTGCCGGGAGAGAAGGAACTGCAACTGCTGCGGCGAGAAAACTCAAGGAGCCGAAGGGAATAACCCAGAAGCTGCAGCTCTGCTAAGAGGTAGTGAGCATTCATCCAGACTGCTGACAGCCATTTACTTACGGGGGCTAGAGCTGCTTTTCACCCTTTTGCACCACAGTAGTTGCAGTAAGACTATCCCAAGGCGGGGAACACCATCAAGAGACGCACGGCAGCGGTGGCTGCGGGCACACGGTCACTCCTCCTCCCAACACCCATCCTTTCTGCCACCTCGCTGGCTATAATCCCTCTGTGCAGCTCCTTCTGATAAGGTATCACAAACCTGCACGTGGAAAAAGTCTTCTGAGTGCTGGGAGTACTTCCTCTCAGAAATAGCTCTTCTGAACCCCAACAATGAGTAGGCAAGGAGAGACGGCAGGGCAGGAAGGTGGAATTACAACCCCAGTGAAATTATAATGAAAACTTCCACTGCTCTTATGGGAACCAACAGTTCTGCACCCGAACTGCACAGCTTTCTCACCAGTTTAAACTATATCCATGTACAGTATCTGTACATGCCAAACTACCTCATTCACCAGAAGAGTTTGCTTTTGCTCAACATGTCAGGTTTTCCAGACTATTGCACTGAATGGACAGAGCCCATGGTTAATAAGGACGGCAGAAATCAGCCTGATGTGTCCCTAAGCCTCTGTCTTCTTTCCGAGGCACTCCACTCACTTGCCAGGCAGTACTTCTCTTTCTGCAGGACCATTACACATCCCTCTGTCTGCTCCATTACTTACTGGACTGGCACATCCTGACACAGAGAGTTGCTGGCAACGCTGGTGCCTTCAGTCCTGAGCTCTCTAGAGGACACTGAAATTCCACGTGGGCTGGAGCTGTTGAGGCAGCACACTCCTTGGTTGGTGTCCCTTTTAGACAAAAATTATCTTACTTCTAGGCTGAAAAATCCCTGAGGAGCTTCCTCAGCACAGCCCCAGCAGCAGCATCCAAAGCAGGTCAAAACTTCATCCTCTGGTCTAGACACTGCCAACAAAGACATCAACCAAGTTTCATTCCAGCAAGGTCCCTGAGAGTGCTCAGAGCCACATGCCTGGATTGATACAGGGCCAGTGCCTCCAGCTCCCTTCAGGACCTGCAGGGCAGCCAATGCAGCATCTCCACCACAGTCTGCAAATGTAAACACCTTGTACAGCAGCACTGCTCAGTTTATGGGCACATCTGATAGCAAAAAAAAATTACTAAAAGCACAGAAAAGTCCTATACTTATTCCAGGCAACTCAAACATACCAAGTGAGAATTACCATCTCCTGTTTCTACAAAAGTTAAGCGGCACAGCTGGACAGAAGTGAGCCCCCAGCAGAAGCTGATCTGCTGCAGCAGCACACGGCTGAGGTCAGAGATAACACACCCGGGCACCCGGCTAAGTTCATCAGCTCAAGCCCTGTGCTGCACTAATTGCTACTATAGAGCTTTCAGTTCAGACTTATGTCCAACTACCTTCCACAGAGCTTGGGAAATGTGAGTTGGCACCTGCCAAGAAAAAAAAAAAAACAACAGTTCAAAGTAGTTCAAGTTTCCCGACAGAAGATAATGCCAGCTTAATTTTTCATGCATAGATGTAGCATCCCACCGGACTTTAAGCAAGGGAAAAAAAACCCAATCCAAGAAGTTAAATGATTCACGTGTCAGTATATTACAACCCAACTATTATTAAATCAGTCTAAATGTAAGACCAATGATAACAAGATTTGGAGAGCCTGTGTGTGCACATATATATGTATATATATACATGGTAAATGATATATAAAGTTAACTTGATTTCATAGATTAGACACAAAGCTAATCAAACTGCTTTCTCAGCACTTAAGTCCACCATAATGCAGCACGTTTAACTTCACATTTAGCATAGAGCGGCTATCCATAGGCAGGCACCACGGCGGGAACATGAGTTTAATGAGTCCGCTTGAAGGCTACCCTTTATTTTATTTCTTTGTTCTTTTTACTCTTTGTTTGGGCCCTGTCATAATCCAAACCCTTACCAACAAAAGCCACTTTCTGCTCCCACAGAACCTGAGCACCAAGCATGCCCGTGTGTCCAAGCGGGAGTAAGGCAGGAAGGCAGTAGGATGCTGCTCCGCTGCCGCCACCAGCTCGTCGCCCAACTTCACCAAAAAAAAAAAAAAAAAAACCGGAATAAGATGGAAAACTCCGAAGGGCCACGTGCAGGTCCCAGCCTCACCTCGAGCGCTTCGCCAGCCGTTTCCTGGATTTTACCCCAAAACGCGGGAACCCCGGAGCGCCTCTCGCACGCTGACCCCACCTCGGCAAGCCACAGACGCTCCTCACATCCCCAGGGGCTTCCCGCCGCTTCAGGGAAAACGGGGCGCGGTGGAACAACGCCGAAAGCGTCTTTATTTCATCAAATGAAGCGCCCGAATTTGATAGGGATGACCCGGAGGCGAGGGGCACGCCGGGGCCACGCTGGGGCCACGCTCCCGGGTCCCGGCCCCGGGCTGGCCCCGTCTTCCATCACCCCAGCTGGAAAGGCGCAAGAAGCGCGGGTTTGCCCTGCCGGAGGAGCGGGTGAAAGGATGGGGGTGGGGGGTCACCCGAGTAAACCCCGCGGGCGGGCGGAAGCTCCGCGGAGCCGCGCCGGGAGGAGGAGCTGAGGGTGCACGGCCCCGCGGGGAGGGGGTGCGTGGGGACCCCCCCTTCCCACGCACCGCCACCGAGAGCGGCTGAAGAGGAAGCGCCGCCTCCGCGCGTTGTCCCCACGCGGGGAATGAGGGGACACCGGTCACACCGCCTACCCGCCCCCGGCACCGGCGGGACCCGCCGCCACGCTCCCCGCGCTTTCCCCTTCCCCCAACGAAACCCTCCCGGAGCGTCAAAAACAAAAAAAACTCACCCCCCAAACCCCCGAGAAAGCCGAAAGCTAAACAAAAAAAAGGCGCGGGGGCAGCCCAAGCAGGCGTGGGGGCGCGGGCGCGGCGGGCGCGGGCGGCACTCACCGCGGTCATGAAGCCGTGCGGCCGGCGGCGGACACAATATGGCAGCGGGGGGATGTGTCAGGGAGCAGCTGCTCCCTGCGCAGCGGCGGCGGCACCGCCCTCCCGCTCCCCATGGCAACCGCGAGCAAGCACGGCCCCCCCGCCGCCACCGCCTCCTCCTTCCCGACCGCCTTCCCTCGCTCCCGCCCTCCCCCGGCGCCGGCACCGC
>VXAC01002371.1:42640-77863 GCA_013399225.1 Rhipidura dahli | reverse complement strand
CGCCGGCACCGCCTCTGCCACCGCCGCCGCCGCCCCGCGCCCGCCGGGGCCGTGCGGGCTGCGAGCGGCTGCCGGGCTCCGCGTCCCGCCCCGAGCATCCGCACCGCCTCGGAAAAGTTCCTCTCTCCCCTCCCCAGGAATGCCACAATTTCAAAATTTTAAAAATTTAGAAATAGGAATACGCAAACCCTCCTTGTAGTTTCACTTCCTTCACCTTCTTTATGTATATATATATGTATTTTTTTATTTTCTTTTTTTTTTGTCCTCTTAACAAAAATGAAGCCACGGCCGCCGTGTTTGCCCTGCCTGGTAGTGCATTGCCGTCTACTCGTGCTTTCGCCTTTCACCTTTTCAGGGCAAGAGCTCGGCTGTTTGCTTAGCAGGGTTGGACAGCCCTGCACGCACTTGGAGTTTTACAACATCATAAAGGGAACCTCGGGAAGTCACATGCAGGGAGAAGTCTTGTTTCAGGGCTGATCTTCCACTGCAAGAAAAGTTTGTTCCCTTTCCCAAGGTTTCCTCACCTTCTGGATACAGCTTACGCCTGCCTTATGATGACTTGTAATTTTATTTATAAAGAACGATGGAAATGTGTTTCAAGGAAATTCCCCCACTCCACGTTAGGAGGAACCAGTGGTTGGGTTTTTGGTTTTTTTTTTTAATTTGAAACAATTTCAGAGAGCAACCTCTTGGGTTTTTTAAGAGTGAGGATATTTCAGGCTCAGGGTTATAGCAGGCAGAATATTCTCCCAAGGGCAGAGGCTCAAATCCAGTGTCAGGGAGGCTCCTTCTGCTGCACCGTGAAGCATGACCAGCTTCAGAAACAGAGCCCAGCCACAGAGTTCTGATCAGAGTAAATTATTCTCTGCAACTTTCATTTAGCTCCTACCTAATTTCCACTGATTGAACGCTTTATGATTCATTCAACCTTTTCTTCTTCCTTTTACAGCCTCAGAACTTAGCCAGGGCCTTCCTACCCTCTCAGCAGCCAGCAGAAGTGCGCTTGTATTAATTATGTATTGCTAAAGCCATCTAACGCTGAAAGCATCCTCCATTCCCAAATCATTAAAAATACAGCTAGCACTGCTGGTATCCGCAATGCTTTGCTTGTAAGAGGCTCTTCTGCCTAAATTCCTATCCCTGTGGAAGTGCACATCAGTGTGCCTTCCTGTGAGCCTTCCACACCTCAGCTGCCTCGGCAGAGGGAGAAGCAGGGCCTGGCCGAGCACTCTTTGCCCGTTGGGATCAGGGTGTGTTGCTTTGACTTTTGCCCAGCTGGGCGGCAACCTGAAACAGAGACGTTTGAATCCAGGATCCCTCCAGCTTCAGTTTGTTACATGGAAGGTTCAGTTTGGGCCACCAAAAGTGGTATCTGTCCTCAGCCTTTGATTGCAGTCACAGCCTGGCCTTTAAAGTGTGTCTGCTCACAGGTTCTTTCCACTTATCCCTTAAAAATGTAATCTGAGTTCAGTAGGAACGCATGTTCTCTCGCCCTTTATAGTTCAGTGGAAAAAGCACCACAAAACCAAACAAGAATTAAAAAGATAAAAGCTGTAAGTGCCCTGAAGTTGATACCCCCTCAAAGAAACAAAAATGAAACTTGGCCTCTGAACCAGCATTTTATTTAAACCAACTTGTAGCACTACTTTTCAAATAAAATTAAGGTTTCTACACCTCCTGAAAAACACTGTCGCCTTTATCTTCCTCAGCCCTCTCTACTTCTTAGCATAGCCTTGCTAGGTCTTTTTGGCTTTAAACATTTTTCCAAATCTATCAATAAAGACAGTAACCAAGATTTGAGGTTTTCTGGAGCACCTTCTGCATGTCCCCCTTATCTCCAAGTCCAACCACAGTCAAATTCACTGTGAACTCACCGGTGGCTGCAGCAGTGCATCTGGGACAGGGGACAAAAGAAAGTCCAGACTCTTAGAGAGGCTTAAACTTTCTGCCTCATGTTGTATTCATCCCCATAAGGCTCAGTAGGCAAAGTTAAGCCTCCCAGCAGTGCATGTGTAGTTGCAGTGCTGCCACAGCTTGTCTGTGCAGGGTTAGAGGAATTGTGTCCAGCCCAGCCTAGTGCGGTGCAGAGAATTTTTGGATAATCAAGGGTATAGTCACACCTCTCCTGATGTCTGCCTGTCCCTGCCTGTACTGATTCCTGACTAGCAACTTCAGCCAGCATCAGGATGCCTCACTAAGTGTCCAGGGAGGTACCAGATGATCAAGGGAACTGTGTTTGTCTCTGCTCAGTGTTTGCACCAAGTTTGATCCCTGCTTCCTCACTGTGATCCATTTTCCTGGCTGAACACTGAGTGCTGTTACTGAGAGCAAGAGGGAGCAGGTGGTGGAGGGCTTGGAGCAATGGCACAGGACAGAGCCAAGGCCACCAGTGTCGTCCTGCCGTGCATTTGATCAGCTCCCAGAAGCTGGAGAGCCACAGCGTGGAGGATGCCTTGCCAAGGTGTTTTCTGCAGGATAGCTGCTTGCTCCCACATTTCAGACTGAAGGCATTAAGTCATTTTTTCCTGCAACCTCCCCTGTCCCACGATGGAGGCCTGTGGCTGCTGGCAGTCTGAGACCTCCTTGGTGTCCCTCATGCACCATCTTAGTTTCCTCCTCAGAGCAGCAGAGCCACTGAGGGAAACCTACAGCAAAACAACAACCATGCAAAGCAGAACTCATCCAGTAAATATGACAAGGACATGGTGCTATTTTCCAACACAGACCTTTAAAATAAGTGGGACGGACATTAGTCATGGTGGGATGTCCATGCAGCACCTCCTGCAGCCCCCCCACAGCAGGAGGTGTGGGGAAGATGGGTGGCAGAGCCCAAGGCAGGTGCTGAGGAGGTGGCAGGAGGTGCCCTCCACCCTACCCTTGTCGCCTCCTGCTTTGAGCCAAGACAGACTCACAGAGGCTGCTGGTGCCTCCTGGCCCGGCTCCAGGCTGTCCTTGAATGTCCTGCCCACTGAAGGACACCCGTGCCTGCTTTGCCAAGGCAGCTGTCATCGCTGCAGCCATCCTTCCTGCCTCCTGCATGGTTTCTACCAGAGGCTGGCTGTCCTCTCCCCTTCAGGGCACAGCCGTGGTTCTGGGTGACTTGCCATCACCACAGGTGGTTAAAGGCAAGAAAACGAACAGAAAAACTTGAAGTGTTTTTTGTTGTTTGGGTTGTTTTCTGCTATGTGCAGAAAATCAGCCCTTCCTCCTCTCCAAAGTCAGGGTCGATGTCCTCAGATCTCCACTGTTAGTTCAGTGCAAGATGTGGATGGAGAAGGACATCCTGGGAGAAGACTCTGAGTGCAGAGGACACTCACCCAAACCTGTTATGTGGCAGACAAGCCTACTGGGAAGACAACACCTGCCTCCTGGCAGTTGCAATTTCCTTCTCCTGAGAGGAGAGGCCACAGTGGGGATCCTCCAAGGGATGCATCAGCTGCCCTGTGCCACCCAGCGCCATGGAAGCACCTCCTCACCTAAGCTGTCACCCAAAGCTCAGTGCACGTTCAGTGCTCTTGGGCTGCACCCAGGAGCGTGGAGAGCAGGGAAGGGCAAGAGGGGAGCTGCTACAAAGCAGAGGGGTGGGTGCTGGAGCTGCAATGCCATGGGCGTGGGCTAAAACAGCCAGAGAGTCCCAGTTACTGTGCTGGGATTTTGGCCACACATGTGAACAGTCAGCCAGGCTTCCTAGTGCCTCAGCACTTCTCCTCATGGAACCACAAGCCCTTTGATCCTGGTGACCTACACCTGGTGTATCACCCTGTAACAAGCTGGCATAAGAGTTGATCAGGTTAATCCATCCAGGAATAGCAATGTCTCTTCCACGTGAGCAAACCAGGCTGCTGTTCATGGCTCTGGCTAACTTTTCTTTCTGCCCAGCGATGCTGTGAGAGAAATGCTGGCCCAGCACTGGCTGGACACCTGCTTCTTCGAGGAATTCATGTTACAAGTGGCATCTCTGATTTACATTGGCAGCCCTGTTTGAAGTAATAACTTCAAAGGGACTTCCTATTTCTCCAGGTTGCCTACTCAGCTCCCACACAGTAACTCTCTGCTCGTGGTTTCTATCTGGCAATGTCTCCTGCTTTGCTGTCTCCTACCACCAGTCTAGTTGAGCATTTGATCTCTTCCCTCGCCCTAGGCAAAGCCAGGAGGGACAGTGTGCAGTGTGTGGTTTGTAGCATTTCTTCTTCCACCATCCTGCTGCCTGCCATGTTTGCTCTCTCTCAACTCTGTCTATGTCCTGAATGGGAGCTGGTGCTGAAGTTCTTGTTCTTGTTGTAGCTATGTACAGACAGGTCCACAGACATTCATTTTAGGGCCTGAATATGCCCTCAGCTTTTTCCCTTACTCCTGAACACCTCTTCCTACCACTGAGGGTCTGTTAACATCTGCTGAGACCCACCTTTCTATGAACATCTCACCAGTGTAGATCCAGACCTCAGACAAGCAGGTAAACTATAAAGGAAGTTGAAGAAGTATTGTTACCTGTAAAAATTAATATTTAGATGATTTCTCAACCACTGATTGGAAAAATGTGCAGTGCTGGTTGCAGTATTCCTCCCACACCACAGGTCATTTGTCCAAGAACTGAATTATATGTCTTGAACTACCACCAAGACATTAAGACTTTTCAATATCAGATCTCCAAAACTGTTTTCAGAGCTAAGAAGTTACTTTTATTAGAAAGAGCCTGAGAATACTGCTACTCTGGGAAACACTTTGAGTTGGAATATCAATCCTAATTGCACCGGGCTGTGTAGTATATCTTATAGCTCAGTAAATGATGTAAACCTAAACCTGCATGAGATGGTTCTGCAAAAACAGAATAGGGAATATTTTTTCCAGTTTAGCTGTGTAACTTGAGGGTGGTGTTTTTTTTTTTTTTTTTTTAAATAAATAATACAGCTGGAAAATACACACAAGGAGATCAAACAAGATGCAGTCTGGTTTGAAAGCTTTTGCATAAGAACTTACTCAAGAATGGACAAATCAATCATGGAGTAAAGCAAATGTGGTCTACCTTAGCAACCTATCATATATTTAGCACTGTCATCTATTTACTCTTAGGCAGGAGGAAGTTTGTCTGTAGACTTGCTATCCTCAACAAAAGATGAGGAATAAAATCAGCATCTTTACTACAGGAAAGACTTTTGCATTGCTGAGAGGTAACTTACCTCCCTCTCTTTGTGTGTTATACAAATACCTTACAGAAAATAGTAGCAATTTCCTAAATAGGACCAAGTCAATTGTTTTTGTTGAGCACAAACAAAAAGATTCATGCCTTTTAGTATCTAGCCTACTATGTAACGTGCCAGGCTGAATTACCCAGAGATACTTTGTTTTGAAAGGAGTGCAGAAATCCTGCAGGTTTAATTGCCAATAAATCAGCATGACCTCCACTCCCTGACACTTTTTTTTCACAATGATCTTTTCAAGCAGAAAATGAAGAGACTGATTTTTACAGTGTGTGCATACTGCCTTTGGAGAGATAAGAGCAATGACACACAAGCAGGTTCCTCCATTAAAAGCTATCCTGGATAATGAAGGACTCAATCAATGGTGTGTTCTGTTTGCTTTCTGCTTATTTTCACCTTGTGTTATGGCACTCTCTTTTTGTTGTGATTAGGGGAGTACTTGCTTGTTCAACAATTGGCTTTCAACTTGTATTCGGCAGTACTTGAAATGAATTTACTTGTGGTTCATTTTTATGCTGATGCTTAAAATTTTAAGACAAATGGCAGTAGTTCAAATTCTGATCTGAGGTTAAATATCTGACTAAGGACATGGCAGCTTGAAGAGAGCTTGAGTGCTTTTAAAAGAAACTATTTTGATTTCAGTGCAAAATACTCATTATGGTGCCTCTCTGTAACAAAGTTTTATGGTTTTGCGTTATTATTCAAAAGAAAAGGTAAGATTTAAAGCCCAATAAAAAACCTGAAAGCTAACCCCCAAATCTTCCTGAACATTATAAGCTTTACTTTTCATACCAGCTTTTGCTTAGCCTATCTTTAATACAAATATCTTCAGGCATTTACAAGTGCTTAGCTTCAAAACACCAACTGAGGCAGCTGGTTATTATAATCTCCTCTAATATAGATGGCTTCATACAGGGGGGGACTGGGAGGGGAATAGCATCTCATCATTGTGCAATGGTGAGCTGGGGTTCAGCACCTCTGAAATAATCCCCAGAGAGATTTGCTTGCATCCTGCCATTAGGATGTGTTTTGGCTGAATTAAGAACAGTGCAGAAGAGCTGTGGCTCTGCTGTCAGATGTTTTTGGACTCATGTTAGGGGTGATGCCATCCTCATGTTCAGCAAGAGGAACACAACAAGCTTCCCAGGGCTGAGAGGACAGCTTTGGGACATGCTGTCTGAACACTTACAAACCGAGGAGTACCTGGCACGAGACAAAGCAAGACAATAATCAGCCTACCAACGCCTCGTGTCTTCCTGGGTACTTGGTGCAATGCTGCCCTGGTTTCAGCTAGGACAGAGTTAATTTCTTCTCCATAGCTGTTGCAGTGCTGTGTTTTGGATTTGGAGTAAGAATGGTGTTGATAGCACACTGATGTTTTGGGTTTTGCTGAGTTGTGTTTCTAAGTCAAGGACTTCTTCCTTGTCTGTGTTCTGCCAGTGAGGAGGTACCCAAAAAAACCTGAGAGGGAGCATAGGTGGGACAGGTGACCTCAACTGACCAAAGACATATTCCACACTATAGAACATTATGCCCAGTATATAAACTGGGGGAGTTACCAGGAAGAGGGAACGATTTGGGTTCAGGAAGGGGGGATCTGGCATTTGTCAGCAGGTGGGGAGCAGTTGTGTTGAGCATCACTTGTCCTTTCCCTTTTTATTATTACTATTGTCATTTGCCATCATTACTGAATTTCACTTTATTTTTGATTATTAAACTGTTCTTATCTCAGCCTATGAGGTTTACTTTGATTCTCTTCCCCATTCCACTGGGGTGGGGAGAGGGGAGAGAAGGCTCCCCTTTGGTTTGTGAGAGCAGCTGCGTGAGAGTGGCTTAATGTCCAGCTGGGCTTCATCCACAACCAAAGCTTTTATGCTGAGAGATTTCTATAGAGCTATGCCATCACTGGTATCAAAGTGTTGACTCAGGCAGTACAAGTTACGAATTCCAGTGACTTCATGATATGGTAAGAGCTCATAAGAAGAGTAATGTGGAACTCTGTCTAGCGCCAGTATGGTTTCAGACTCCAGGCACATTGAAAATTATAGGTTTGCAGCCTGGATCAGCAGGGAATTTACCCTTTGTCTGAATCTCCCCCATTCCTGAAGTTGCTTGATAATCTCTCCATAAAAGAGAAACTCAGGAAGTGTGGTCCTTTTATGAGGTAAATAGCAATGGCTGGTTTGGTACAAACCGATTCTCAATGAATTTTACAAGCAAGTGAAGAAATTCACTCTCACACAGATTATATTCCATCATCAAGTGAAAAGTCACAGCCTGCTCCAGTCAATGATTTCAGATAGGCTTCCTGCCTGGAAATGTTAGAAAGATAATGGTCAAGGACCTCGTGTCTGGTTGCTGCACGGTCTCTGACTGTCAAAATCACATTTTCGTTAAACTTTCTTTTTCAGGGGATGATTGCTGAACCCCTTATCCCCACGTGCTGGGAGCTGGCATGGCTCCTGCCAGCTGTGTCTGAATGAAATGAAGGCATGCCAGGTAGATAAAGATACTGACCTGTGACACTGCCATCACTTCGAGTATAAAAGGCACGGGAGAGAAGGGTGATTGAAATGGCTTCTTTATTCTGTAGACAAAAAATACTATTTCATCCTTTCATTGCCTGGGCAGGATGTGCTGGGTAGAAGGATCAACTGTGTTGAAACTCCTGGCTATGGAATAAAATTTGTCCTCTTCAGTGCACTGATGCTGTGTATAATCTCATGAGTCAGAGCAGGAGATGGATGAGGTCTTGGAAAACAATCTGGACTCAGATGTCCTGTTGGTTATGAACTTATTTGGAGAGAAGAAAGCCTATCCAACACCAGCGGGTACATTTCTCTGTGGCATTCAGGAAGGAGCCTTCCCTTTGATTAAGGGCAGGATTATGATCAAGCAGCATTTTGTTTGGTTGCTATATTCACATACTCACTGCAGCCAGCAAACCATATGCCACTAATGGTCCTGGTTGAGTGTGGGAAGCCTTTTCTCTGGAAGCCAGTCCTTCTAGGCACACTCACAATACCCATCACTCATGGATTATCAAGGTTTTGATCCACTTCACTATCTAAGTACCAACAGCTGGCTTGCCAGCATTAAGCCTGTGGATCATGGATGTGCCAGGTATCTGAGGTAGTCGTGCCAATAATGACTGGTGGTGTGAAATCTCTACACAAGCTGACACATCCTGCTGGGGAGTGGCCCTTGAGATGCTCAAGTGGCATCTCCACCCTTCAGCTGGGTGGCTTTGGCAGCTGCTGCAGCTCAAGCAAGGCTGGCAGTTCCCTCTCAGCACAGGAAGGTGCAGCACAGCACCTCTCAGAGTCATAGCACCATGGCATCCAGCTGCAGTGGCTGATGGAAGCTCCCCAGGGATGTTTCTGTCTCTGAGTGGGAATTTACAAACTGATAAATAGCAGATGAAGTAGAGGATGGGCTGAATGCTGGAAGGATGAAAAGCAATTCTGTGCAAAACCACGTGTCCACACATGTCCATCTAGAAAATGTCCTGATCCCCATCTGAGGCTGGTTTTAGTCAGGAACCAAAGAACAGTCATCCTGCCTCTCCTTCCCCAGGTTATTATTGTTGGCTCTCCTTTGGGGCAGACAAAATTTTGGTGCCCAGTTAAAGATAACTCCTTAAACCCTTTGTTTTGTTAGCCAAGCACAGTCTGTGTTGAATATGCAATTTAGAAAATCCACAAAAATTCTGTTTGAGATTCATTTATGAGCCTGTCATTGCCCTAAGGGGGCTGTTTTTTCCAGAGGTGCTTGGTGCAGGAATGAGACCACAGAGTTCATTAAAATGTCAGGAATTAGCAGTGTATACTCCCCCCCTTCTGTTACTTACTTTTCATTTGTGCTTCTAAACAATGAAGTGTTTTGCCCTTGTATGAATCTGTCAGGGGAAAGAAGAGGAGGATTGAATCAGAGATCAAAGGCAAATAAGAAAATTAGAGCTCAGATGCAAATGCATCTGATAACTCAGATATGCCTGATCAGGGACTCCCAATCCCAAATCCAGGGTGGGAGAGGGGAGAGTGTGGGAAGAGACATAGAGTGTCCTTCCATGCATAGTCTTCATGGAATGCCAGTTTTAAGAGGCCACTTTGCACAGAGCTGGTGCCAAGGAGGAAGACCCAACACCACATCCCAGTGAGCCTGGTCTCTGAGCTATGGACTCCCTCACCAGAAGGCATTTCTCCACATCTTATCTCCAATGTCTTCAGAAAAAAGTTTCATGACAAATATTGCTTCTACATCCTTGGGAAAAAGTTGTGGTTTTATGACCAGGATTTCCTTTTCTTTTTCCAGTGCAAGATTAGGTTTTGCTGCTTGATGAGTTTTGGAGAGCTGGTGGTGTGTCTTCTGTACCTGCAGCTGCTGGTGGGGCGATTCTGCACTCTAACAGGCTATAACAGCCTTGATGTCCTGATCTTTCTTTCATTTGTAAAAACCTAAATAATTCAGAACTGTCTAAAACTTAAAGCTATCCAGGAGAGAAAAGTTTTCACTATCTTCTGCCTGTCCCAAGGCTTGAGATGATCCAAGGTGGAATTAATATTCCTTTGATCTCTCTACTGCCATATATCAGATTTCCCTAAAATGACTGTAATCAAAACACTTATAACTGAACATTACATTAACAAGCAATTTCCACATTTGCATGTAGCATTGGTTACCACTCAGCAGCAGTTTTCAGCTCTGTAATCATTGCAAGGAATTTTCTCCATATGCCTCTGAAAATATTCAAGCTGATGTTCCTGAACTGGACTGTTTAACTTACTCAGGGTTACCCTGGCTTTCAGAAACACTATGAACTACTGATCATATTCCACCTCTACATTTTCTTTCTCTTTTGAAGCTGAGATGATTGCATATATATGTGTGTGTGTGTATATATGTATTTTTTAATATGTGTGAATATATGTGTATTTTGTATACACACAATTTAACTGTATGTATATAATTGAACTGTAGGGTTATACTAAATATTCAGTATAAATCCACTTTGTTATAGGTGTGCATGGAATTCAGCAAAAGAATAGGCCATGTTCAGGTTAGAATATCTGGGGTTTCAACAAGGTGAAGAGGAGTAGTGACAAATGGCTGGGCTCATGCTCAGTAAATTTTGAGTAGATTTTCCAGGATTTTCCTGGGCATCCTGCTTGGTTCAGGACAACAGAATCTGCCTCAGAGCAATTTCTTTCCTTTCTGGAGTCTGTGAGAACATCTCCAGCTGGGTGCACAAAGCCAAAAGCACCTTCTGCACACCTGTTTCCCACATTTGATAGGGACTGCCTCTACCAGTGCAACAGGAGGGGCTTTCCCTGCCTTTCCAAGGAGGCAGAAGGGACCAGAGTTTAGGCTCCAGCACCTTTTCTCCCAGTCAGCCTAAGCCTGGGGTCCTGGGATGGTTACTGAAGAACCTTTTAGAGGTCCTTCCCCCTGGGACTGGAGCAGTTGCTATAGAACCCATCATAACTCGTCTACAGAGAAGCAGCCACCACTGTGACCCCACTCTGCAGAGCACCTGCACTTCCTGGCAGTCCTGCTGGCAAACCTGCAAGCTCTGCCTGTTTGGAGCATTGTTGCCTGCCTCATTCTCTGTTGTAGCTCTCTTCTGAAAGTTGCTCCTGATTTACAGCAGCATAGCTGGGACAGTGTAACTTAGATCAAAATCAGGCTCTGAGGTGTGCACCAGCTATTCACTTCCATAGACCATTACACTTTATCACCAGAAAGCTTTAGATTCATATAATTTGGAGAGTTATTTAGAGATCAACAGACCTCGATACTACAGCCCACTGGAGGGCTGTGCTGTGGGCAAAGAGAGCAGGACTTTCTTAGACGGTGCCTGTTAAGCTTCCTGAACTATAAATGCTTCTGACATGCACATCTGTGCAACAGCTGGCAGGGATTACTGCCTGGACCCGACTACAGCTGTCCAGTGGGCTCATACATTCTGGTATCTGCATGGGGATAGCCTCTGCCATAGCTGAGAAAGTGTCTCTTTCTGTTTAATCCACACATAAAGGATGTTACATTAACAAAATCGCATTGTTTGCCTTTCTTGAGAGGGCCCAAGGCCTCCAGACATTGCAGGTGCCTTGGCCAAAACCTGGGGGTGGAGGAAAGTCTCCAACCCACATGGAAAGAACACACTCATCCTGAGAGAGTCAGTGGGGAGATGGGAGCCTGATGAGACACATGATGAGAAACAAAATAAAATGCAAATGATCGTTAACGTTTCATGTTACGTTGTTTGGCATCCGTTCTGGCACTGACCCCTTTGTCTGAGAGAAAAACATCAGACAAACTCAGGAGACAGAGAGGAAAACAAGTTTTTTTCATTATCTCAATGAACAAAAACTGCATTTGATTCTCTCTGAACTGATGTCTTGCTCAAATCAGTTTTGACTTGGAAACTTGGAACAAGATCATCAAGAGGACCAAATGAATTATTCCACTGGCGTGTCAGAGGTGGTATAAAACCATGCTGTTGTTTTTCCTCTTTACTGCAACTTGGATTTTGGAGCTTCAACCAATCAGAATGAAGCATAGAAACTGCTAGTCCTTACTTGAGGGTTATTTCATTATTCTAGGAACTCATGAAAGGTAAGTCAGACAAACCAAGTTTATATTGCTTAACTTCTAACCTAGAGAAACACTGCACATGAGTAAAATTACAATGAATGTAGGGCTAGGCTTTCATGTAGAACTTTAGTCCTAGACCTATAACTATTCCCACCAGCACTAAGCAATTTTTCTCTTTTAACTTTGAAAAATCACATCTAATTAATTAAGAAGATAAATTCACTTAATGTTTAAGGGAAAAAAAAGCCAGTCAAATAATGTTAAAACTTATTTTTGATGTTATTCACTGTTCCTATACCCACAGGTTTGAGCCACCCAGAAGGCAATTCATCCAAATCAATCACCAACAAAGCACTTCATGTTGCCAAGGATCCACATAAGAAGGCAGCAGTGTTGCCCCAAACCCTTCTGTTTTGAAGACTAAATCATTAAGCATGGAAATACAGTAATTTGACCTCTGCAGAGGCAGGACCTCAGCAAGAGGTGATTTCTGTGACCCTGTGAGCCACCATTCAGAGGCTGTCTTTTGTTCCTGAAGGCCACCAATGAGGTGACGAGGTGGCCACGGTCACTCCAGGCAAGGACCCTTCTGGCCCATAATTCTGTGCCCAGCCATGGCCAGAGGTGTTCAGCAGGGGGAGGGCAGGAGCAGCACGAGTGTACGTGGTCCTCCTGGCGCTCATATTCTCCCAACCTCTCCTTCCTCTCATCTCAGGGGCTTCCAGAGCCTGCTGCACTTTGTCCTGCAGTAACCAAAGGGTCTCTCCTCCAGGTGCTTTGCCATCTTCCCTTTGAACTCATGAAACACCATCCAAACACCACCCTTTGGAAAAGGCTTCCTGAGGTCCTCAGGTGCACCACTGCTTTCATGGAGCACCACCTCTTTTTGTCCTGACCCTGGTTTACTTGTTCACCTCCCTGTAATTCAGTAGCAGACGAGAAGAGGTCACCCTGTTCCCTGTACAAAATTCCAACATCTCTCTTGGTAAAGACCATCTTTGTGTGACAAAGGCTGGCCAAGCACACTGACAATAAAGTACTCTGATCCAGAACAAACTTCTGCCGTTTAACCGAGGGGAGCTGGGATGGATGGATGGATGGATGGATGGATGGATGGATGGATGGATGGATGGATGGATGGATTGCCCAAGAGATGGAGGCAGGTGGCCTTGCCAGGGAGCAGCTTGGTGATGGATGAGGTGACCCAGCATTTGGTCCATGACCAGATGGGGGCATCCAGCAGGCACATGAGGAGCAGCCAGGGATGGGAATGGGGTGTGTGGGGATCCCAGGAGCTGGG
Source organism: Rhipidura dahli (assembly GCA_013399225.1). Lineage (NCBI taxonomy): Eukaryota > Metazoa > Chordata > Aves > Passeriformes > Rhipiduridae > Rhipidura > Rhipidura dahli. Next base: position 64,768 of record VXAC01002371.1, on the reverse strand, counting down.
CAACTGGTGCACTCAGGGCCCTGGCAGCCAACAGCACAAGCCAGACACACTGCTTAGGGGGTTTTGGCTCGTTTTCCACCTTCGAGAGGAAGGAGGCTGTGACAGGAAAGTAGGAATTAATCTCCTGGCTCGATCTCAAAGTCCAGTCTATTCGGCAATTCTGATGCAGACTAGTTTTGGATGCTTCCCAGGGTGTAGAAAAACCTGTGGTTTTCATCCCAACACCAGGAGTTAAACACTGGCTTCCAGGAGGCCATTCAAGAGCTTTTTCAACTTTATTCTCATTTGGTTTAGCAACAACAATAGTAAAGCTGGGTATTCCTGATCGCACCCGCTCCCCTTTGAGAACCAGAGGCAATAGGAAAGCGGAACTGGAAGCGATTCCTGTGGCTAAAATCTGCAGAACAGAGGTGAACTGTTGGCTGAGCCAACACAGCCTCATACAGATATCTGAGAGTGTTCTGGGCAGGAAAACTCTTCATCTGGGAAACAGGAAGACCCCCCAAAAGGCATTAGCAAACCTTTTTTAACTTCCTGATCACATAGCTGTGTTTGCACCACCCGTGCTATTTATTGGCCATGCGTTTGACAAGCACTTACCATGAGGAATACTAATTCAAGGTGGCAGTAAATTTCAGGAAGGCGAGCAATTTTCAATGAACATTTTTTCAATTAATATTATTTCCAGCCTTATCTAAACACGGGGACCTGGTTATGTGGAGTTTTGTATGGTAAATAATTCACTTTGTCCATGCTTTTGTTTCAAATATATAAAAAAAACACTTGTGATTAGATTTCTACTAAATCCAAATGATATTTTCATAAGCTAATGAATAGTATCACACCTTTATATACTTGCTGGTTTTCTGATTTCTGTGTCAGAATCTCTTTATATGAGGCCTGAAGGGAATAATATCACTTGCTTTGACCCTGCAGCCAGTTGCCAAAGGAATGTATAGTGAGAATAAAGCCAATTAGGTATTAAGATGGCCTCTCCTGTTCTGCCAGGAACACTTTTATATCCATACCAAACGTTTCTGACTCTCAAGTCAGTTGTGGCCGCACTCATTGTTTTTCACAGCTTCCCAAAAGTGAATGCCACGGCAGCTGGGGCTGGCTGCAGTCTGGGGGAGCGGGAGATGAATTTGTCAGTCAAACGGCCAGTGCTACAGAGATTTTGGAAGTGGGGATCAAATCCCTGTCCACAGTGCATCATCACCTCAAACTGAGATCATCACATGGAACAGATTGATGAGGGCACAGCAAAATCAATTCCCTCTATGCCATGGAAACCTATTGGCACGTGCAAGGACACGTGTGGTGTGGCGTTTCACAAAATTGCATTTACGCATGACGGTAGGTTCCTCTGCTTATGTAATCATTGTATTGGCATTCACTGCAACCTACTTGCAGGAGCATATTTGGAATTTTCAAAGCATGGCTAAGCTGGCAGGTGCTGTGTGAGTCATCATCGAACTGCAAAATTGTGTGTGAGTGATGTCCTATCACACGTGAATATCGGTGCTATACAAGGACAGGAAAAAGCCTTTACAAGGTTTAAGCTAAGTACACTTAATTAAAATTAATTATGGCAATGATCTCAAACTGGATGCAATCACAGCTGATGACTTTGTTTAAAAAATGTGGCGAAAGTTCAAAGCACAGCCCTGAGTTTTAGCCACTGGAGATGTCCTTTTGCTTGTTTTTGCAATCAGATTTTCAGCTTCTCAGGAAGTCCCTAAAGATTTGTTGTTGCTGATTATGTAGAAATATAAATGTATATATTTATTACCCCCTATAATAAAAAAGCAGAGTGAGGGGGGTGAGCTGTAAAGGATTACACATATCCAGGCTTTTGCTGGCTGATAGCATGCATTCTTGCCATGCAGAAGGACACCAGGTCAGTGCCTCACACTCTGCCTCACTGAGCCACCCAGGAAGAAAGCCAGCAGCCACCAAGGTGGTTAATTAAAAACACTGTCTTTGGTGCTCCAGCTCTGTGCCCTCAGCTCTTCCCTTGGGCCTTCACCATCCCTTTCTGAAAATACAGGAAACATGTTCCTGGGAGCAAATCACAGCACTCAGGCTGGGCACAGGAGAGCCAGGCTGCAGGTCACCATTTCTGACCTGGGAAAAAAGGGAGATTTCTTCTGCTGATGGAACTGGTTCAGCTCCACTGAGCTCATTAGGAGGATTTGTGTTTGCATCAGCTGCACATCTGTCTCCCATCTTCCTTTGCTTACTCCTTCCATGGATGAAGGGGTCAGTGAGAAAAAGAGCCCCAGAATGTCACTCTGAGAGGCTGTTTTGATGCAGGAACGGGCAGGGCAGAGTCACTTGCCCGTGAGAACCCAGGTGTCACATCAAGCCTATCGATGTGCATCGTGCCTGCTGTCAGCAGCCCTGAGCCACCACAGCTGGCCAGCAGCAGCACCACTGGTGAGAGTGTGCCTGGGCAGCAGCAGGCTGCCTCCCCAAGAGACACGGGGCTGACCTTGCTGTGTGTTAGCGAGTATCTCTCCTCAGGGGTCATCACGTGTACAAATGCAAGACCCTGAACTTGATGGCAGATGGGAACTTTGCAGCTGGACTCTGCAGAAAAGCAATTAAGTCACCAGTGTAAATTGTCTTCCTTTTATTTATCCAGGAAACACCAGGCTGATGCAGGTCCCATGATTTTGCTACTTAGAGCTGCTTTCTGGTTACCTTGGTGCATGCATCCTCCCTTATGCTTCTTCTGAGTTTTCCTGCTCTCTTTTCCCTTTTCCCTGTTTTGCACAATGTTGTGCAGGCTGTCATCATTTAGTGAGCTACAAAGAAACAAAAGGAAAAACTTTTCCCGTCAGAATTAAACCCAAACACAGCAGAAGGTTGTTTAGCAACTTTATGAAGAGCAAGGGAAGACAGCAGGTCTCCTGAAACACCTCTGTAGCAGTGTTTCATTAAAGTTTATAACTCAAACAAGGCTTAATGCTTTATTGCACCTGAAATAATGTTGCAGACTCAGGGCAGGGATATTTTTCTCCCAGTTATGTTGCCAGACAGCCGCTCCACACAGCCACCTCCAGTCTGCTCAGGTGAAGGCTTCCATCCATCGTCAAAGCCACTTTTTGGAACCAAATGTGGAGCCACAGGGACAAGAAAAATGCTCTCCCACTGATGAAGCAATGGTGTTAAAATAAGCCACCAGCAGCTGCAGAACCAACAGCATCAGTAGAGTCTTTTTTCTGTATTAATCACACTGATTGGGGGATTTTTATCTCTCTAGGAAGAAGGTAAATTTTATCATTGCAGGTGCTGTCTCTACTGCAGTCTTTGCTGACAAAATCCTACCAACAAAATTATCTGTGCAGAAGCCTTCAGTCACTCCTGGGTCTGTATCTTAAGATGTGGATGCAAATATTCTGTGTATATTAACTGAAAAAAACCTCGTCTTTCTGCTCCTGGCAGTATTAAACAGCTCCTCACACATCCTCTTAACCATATTAATTTATTCCCAGCTGCTAAGGCAAACCTTACTCCCACTTATGACAATACAGATTTAAAATCTGTATCAATCTGATCATATTCAGACATTCATCTTGAAAGCACAATTTAAGCCATGTCCACAGAAGCAAGTGCACTTGTTTATCAGCACTGTGGTTATTTGTAACATTGTGGTTGCTTGAAAAATACAAGATCCTTTTAAGTAAAGTCTTTTGGCACTCACTAAGATGTATGTAGATGTAGATAGCACATTTTCAACAACTACAGCCATGTATTCTCAATAATGACTGTAACAGTGAAACTGTTTTTCGTGTTTTTACTGATGTGATAATTGGTTTGAATATTGCAAAATATGGGACATGAGAAAGTGTGGTTGTTATATTCTGAAAAAGCTCTCCATTCTGTTTCCATAACACAAGGGAAGTCATAATTAACGTAATTTGTGAAGATGGTATTACATGAGTGGTGCCACACAAATCAAACAAGGCACACAACTGGTTGAAAGCGTTCTCAATATCCATCACACATTTTGTGCAATCCAAGTGATACTTCTGTAGCTGCCAGTTAAAAAACCCTTAACCACCTCCTGCAGTGGTGCTCAGTAATATAACCAGAGGAAAGAGCTGGGTTTGATTCCATGTGAGAATGGTGAGCAAGGAGAATTATAACAAATCTCTTTCTTTTTTCAAATAAACAGCCATTAGAGGAGACAGAATCAGAATAAGAGTAGCACAACGCTTAATTTAGTACTGAGATTCACAACAAGCTTAATGGCAAGGTGAAGACTGCAAACAAAGGAGCAAACTTCACCCATGCTGTTGCCTCCAGGGGTGCCATGAAGACACTGAGCTACTTCATGGAAGAAACAAAGCCTGCTGCCTTTATTTTCCAGGAGTCACATCTTGCAAGCTTTGAGCTCCTGTACTTGCATTTCCAGGAGATAAGGCACGAACTTCAGCTGGCACAAAAAACAGTGTTGCCAGTTTCCATCCATCCACCTTGAATGTTTCATATCCAGCCCACTCAGGCTCAGCACATGTTTCCAGGTGACTCCCCGCTTCCTGTTTTGGTTTTGAGGTTGCTTTGATACAGAAGTTTTCCTTCCAGTGTTAATTTGCTCCCCTTATTACTGAAGCTGGAGCTCCCAAGCCTCCCCAGCAGATGCTGGCTGCAGATTGTAGTGCCGATCCCAGCCAGTGAGGGGTGGCAAGCCTTGAGCACAGATGGCACTGCCAGGCTGCCTTGCTGCTGTTTGCTGGGCTTTTTTTCCCCAAAACCCTCACAGGACAAGGTAAGGACTAACCAAAACCCAACTCTCTTGTAGTGGTGGGTTGGAAAAGTGAGTCATTTCAACCTGACTGCAGTGGGGAGCAAGGCTGGGGCACAAGCCACATCCTCATCCTGCACCCAGATGAGTCTTTGGAGAGTGGTCCCAGGCCATGTGCAAGCAACTCAAGTTCCTCATGAGGGGAAGCAGAGGGGCAGGCACTGATCTCTTCTCTCTGGTAACCAGGGACAGGACTCAAGGAAATGGCCTGAAGCTGTGCCAGGGGAGGTTTAGGTTGGATATCAGCTTGGTCACAGCACCAGCCTGACAGAGCTCACGAACCATTTGGACAACACTCTCAGGCACATGGTGTGACTCTTGGGGCTCTCCTGTGCAGAGCTGGGAGTTGAACTTGATGGTCCTTGTGGGTCCCTTCCAACTCTGGACATTCCACAGTTCTATGATGACATTGTGTACACAGCCTGAGTTTCCAGTGGCTGCAGGGATGGAGCTGACATGGGAACTCCACCTGGCCACCTCACTCCTACTGCAACCAGCATGGATTAAATGCACAGCAGCCAAGGGGAGGGAAGTGATTGAAGGTTCAGTAATCTGTGAGGCACCAAATGTACCAGGAAGAGAAAAAGACAATGCCTTAGTTGTTGGTAAAAGTGGTGGTAGGGGTTGCTTCAAGGTCTTTTCTTTCACCGCCTGTTTCCTAGAGAGGTAAGGCACAGACACGGGACTGGGATGCAGATGGACAATTCCTGCACTTTATACCCCCCACAACACTAAAATTACTGTTGCATGTTCTCCACTAAATGAGACAAAGTTTGTAAGAAGAGATTGCGTCTTTTAGTAAAGCAACTGCCCACACAGGAGGAAAATTATCCATCCCTTTGCATGCACAAGCCCCTTTCCTAGGCACGAAGAGGACTTTAGAATAAGACACTTGAAGCACCACACAGCTGCATTCGGCAACAGGTCATGCCCAGCCTGAGGTTTCTGCACAAGGGACTTTCCTGTCTGCCCTTTACCATCATTCCAGCTCACAAAACCAGTACTCAGGTGCCTGTTTTTTAATAACTCACCACTCCCAGAGGCAATCTGACTACATGTTCTCAATTACTGCTGCAAAGGAAAAGGGACCTCCATGGTTTTGGGGATTCAGGGAAAGACAGCTCTGCTGCAGCTTCTCAATTAGCTGCCCTAAAAGAAGAAACAGGGTGTGCTAATAATATAACCAAACTCAAATGCCAGACCTGGGAATTTTCCATGCAGATACCCTGGTTTGATCCTCAGGAGATAGCCACTGGCCCACTGAGCACAGGCAGTGTGTGTTGGGAAAGGACACCAGAGGCATCACAAGTGCTCTGTGTTTTACTCACACAGAGAAATATTATTATGGATCGGTTTCTAAAATGTCTAAAAATGCACTGTGCCTCAGCACTCAGACACTAAACCCAAACTTGAAATGATGTTCTGCTTGTACCAACATTTCAGACACTGAGCACCTCGTGATACTGTGCATAAACTATCCACAACAGTCTGACTAAAACCACATTGCTGATAGAAACCCTTTATCCATTTCTTTGAACTTGTAAGGCTGCAGGAATGTTTTATCAGTACAAGAGGAGCATGGCTAAACAGGCAGAGGATGTGGCCTCTGTGATCTTTCCTCGGTCACTGTTTATCTGTGTGATGTGGATGTTGATATACCGGTCAAAGATAAGCTCAGCTGGGAGATTTTCATGGAAAATATTGGAATATCTGAATATTTTACCTGCCTCTCTGGCATCTATACTGAACAGGGCAATTTGTGCACTGAGTCAATCCTGTTCTTTTAGCCAAGTGCCCAGCACCAGCAGGGTTTCATAGCTGAGGGTTTAGGGTCACGTACTCAAAGCCTGACAATGGGCAAGGAGGGAATGTCCCATCTAACAGAAGCTTTCTTCTAAGTGCTGAATAATGGCAGTTGCCTCACATCTAGTTTGCAGCCCATCTGATGTAACTGGGGATATTCTCATTGTTTCCATACAAAATCTAACATCTGCTCAGCTCCTGCGTGTACCAAGTCCTGTCACAGCGAGTGCTGTGGCCCTTGGTGCAGAAGTCTCTCCTTCCCTGCCTTCAGTGCTTCTCCATAAAGGGGGACAGAGAGTGCTTTTGGTCCAGGCTCTGTGAACACACAGGTATTTTATGCTGCAGTCCCTGTGGCTCTCAGCATCTTCCATCAGTTCAAGGCTTTGGCAGGAGCAGACACCACAGGGTCACACTGAGGGACACGAAGCAATGAAGCAACCTGACCTGCCTCTTACATCTGCAATGCAAATGCTCTTTGCTTGACATGTAATAGGAAGTGGAGCCCGTTTCTCTTGCTGTTGCTGTGACCAGCATGAGCAAAATATTAGACAGAACACAGAGCAAAACATGAGGAAGGCGATGTGGGATAATCACACCTCACATGTGATGAAAGCAAACTGTGCCAGTCCGCACTGCCTGCAAGGACAGGGCTGCCGAGACATCTAGGAAAACATTATCTACTCCATGGCAATAAGCAGCGTTTTGTTCCACTTTATTTTTAGCTTGGGTCCTCCTCTTCCTCCCCACATATGAGCCCTCCAGCTCAGGGCGAAGGTCCAAGAACAATAGAGTTTCAAGCCAAGGACTAACTTCCCAATCAGAAAACCAGAGCCTAGATATGACAGGCTGTGTTATTTACTAACACAGAGCACACAAAACCAAACCAAACCAAACCAAAATAACCTACTTCAATATTTTTGCTTCACAGAGCAAGGAAAGCAAGTCTCCCTTGCACTCAGCTCTGATGTGCTGCCATGAGGAATACCCTGAGAAGTCAGATGAGATTTATTTAGAACACTGAAACCCTTGTGTGTATGTTCTTGCTATAAATTCGAACCTCAAATGGAAATGTGATTTGAATTTAAACACTTAAAGCTGTGGCCTTAACAGTAGGCACTTTTGTATATTCATGCTCCTGCCACTGTCCTCAGTCTCCCGTGGTCTTGAATGACGTGTTGTTTTTAGACAATTGGCTTCTTGTCTGCAGAAGAGCAGTTTGGCCCTATCCCTTCCATTGTCTTTTATGTCCAGCAAGGATAAGGGGGGAGGAGACAGAAAAAGAGAGACAGATTTCAATCAAAAGCACTGCATTGATAAGGGATTAATAACAGCCTGCCTTGTGATGAAACCTAACAGTCAGCCTGAATGCCTTACATTTGATAACAAAAATAATCGCTTCCGACTATTGCCTGTAGAGTCAAGTACCTGCATCACCTGAGGCAGCAGCAGCTCCCAGCTGTGCCTCTTGCTGGTGGGTTTGGGCTCTGACAGACCCTGCTACAGCCAACTCATCTTAAGGACAAGAATTTGCCAAGTTAATTGAGCGATGTAAGGAAGGTGTTTAACAGCTGCAAGTAACGCTTGAAGACATAAACAGCTCTCTCCTAAAGGCACATAGCAGAAGTGGTGATGAAGAACAAAGCAGGCAGAAGAAGGTAGTCTGCTGAGCATGGTGTTCCAGTGCTGTATTTTAACTGTTCCAGCAGGTTTTTAGGGCTCATTGTTTTAAGGGCCCAACATCCCATGACTGTGGAGAAGCCAAGTGGCACCAGACAAAGAAGAGAGCAGCAAACACAGGGCAGATGGACGCTGCAAAGGGAACACGGCAGTTTGGGCACAGGCTTGGGGATGTGTGAGCTGGGGGACATGCAGAGTCCCTGGCACACCTTGCTCTTTCTTGGGGTACCCAAACCAGTCCCCACTGAAGAGAGCAGCAGAAGCACCATGAATGTGTGAGAAATGTGCTTTCACTGTGAGAGCAATGCTCAGAGACTCCAAAGAGAATAAAGTGTCAGGGATGCTTGCGCCATCCATCAGGGGGGAATCCATCCAGGTCTCTGGGGATGTGTGATTCACTCAGTGAACTAATTCCATTGCAGTCCCATTCCCACTGCTGTAGACAGCTGGTACTGCACCCAAACCAGCCAGTCATCCTTTATCCCACTCTTCACAGAGACAATTCAGTGCCTGAGTTACTGTCACCATGTGCTGCTACACTTCTTTTCATTCATATTTTTACAGCCACCTGTATACTTGACCTGGGGCCAGTCCCAGGGAGCCACTGAAGAGAAGGAATACCTCTTAGGCAATTGGGACCTGTTTGCTAACTTTGATTTCCCTTTATGCCCAGGGGAAGGAAAAAAGGGGGACATCCCTGTGTCACTTTAGGTTGCCACAATGAAATACATAGAGGTGCTGTGTAGGTGTCACAGGTAAGCACAGGCCTGTTACACTGAGAAATAAACCAGCTAATAGGAATAACAACTACCTCATGCTTTTCACTGGCTCCTCCTCCTCAGCCTCTCACATAGTTTGCTGGGAGGAATACCTGACCTTGCTGACAGTGTCCCTGTCAGGACACTTACTGGTGACAAGCCTGTCTGTCACCACTTCCCTCAGCTAGGGATAGTTCAGTCCCAAAGTTTTCTCGGAAGCTGAAATGGGGTCTCTTCCAAACACCCACCTAGGGCATAACTCTTAAAATCTGCACACAAAAAAGCAGCACCCACTGCATGTGCACAGAAAGCCTGCTACATCTATAAGGCATCTCCCATCTCCATGTGCACTCCCAGCATGCCAGGCTCACCACACACAAAATGAAGAGGACTTCCATCTCTTGTGTTGGAAGCCAAGATTTCCAGGAATCTGTCAGATTACCAGGAAAAATTGGAGGACGTAGGATTATTGGTAGAAGTGGTAATCCAAAGCATCTGAGCTGCCTGCAAGAGGCTTGACACATCACAAATTGTATGTCAGGTGCAAACAACACACAAACCAGATCACACCACTGGGATATCAGCGCAGGCACAGAGAGCACCAGCAGAAGCACAACACCCTAAATGTAAGGCCATTTTGGCCCTGGTAATTCACAGTGTCCAGGGATTTTGAGCACACAGGTTGTTTTCTCTCACCTGGCTTAGTTATCCCAGCAAGGTGAGACACTCTGCACTGATGAAAACTTCCCATTGGTTTCAGCCTGTCCTTGTAACCCTTCTAAACAATCCCTTCAGTCACTCCTGTTGCTCAAAGTTTCATAGAATCATAGAATGGTTTGGATTGGAAGGAACCTTCAAGAACATCTAATTTCAACCCCCTTGTGATGGGCAGGAACACCTTCCACTAGGCCAGGTTGCTCAGAGCTCCATCCAACCTGGCCTTGAACAATTCCAGAAGTAGGACGTCATCAGCTTCTCCTGGCAACCTGTTTCCATGATCTCTCCCATCCCCTTCACTTTGGAGCAGAGAAAGTCTCATTACCTGCCTAAATCAGCTCTTGCCACCGCTTACTTTTGTGAGCCTTGATACAGCCAGGACCCATCTCAGATGTGCACAGAAATGTGCTTGGACAGGTATGGGTGACACACTGATTAATACAGCAGTTTTCACAGCTATGGTTCCTACACCATCAGCTGTGATTCCCAGATTCCCCAGCTCATCCTAGAGTGGTGCCCATTTTCTCTTTAGACATCTTCACCTCCTACCTCTGGGAGATGAAATGGAAGAACCAACACCGATTCTTCTGTCAGGCTGAATTTGCTAAATACCGAGTTAAATACAATGCAATGGATTTGAAAGGCTCCTGAGAATGACTGCAGTGCTGACAAGCGTGGGTTTGTCAGAATTCCATGTGCAGCTGTCCCGTGGTCAGCGAGTAATCCACACATGCAGCCTCTTGCCTGAATGTGTCCCACAGACCACTGATGACCACTGTGCTTTGAACATTTTTTGCTGGATAATTTGGCAATGTCCAACGCTATGGAAGATGATAGCCTATATTTCATCTAGCTCAGGACATCACAAAGGAACGCTGACAATTTCTTGCATGGAAGCACAGTCACATTTTCCATCCCCTATCAGGTGCATGCTGCCCTTGGTGGCAGCTCACCTCTGGAATGAGGAGAAGTGGCAATATCCTGGTTCCACAGCCCCAGCCCTCAAACAGCCTGACAGGACTCTTTAAAAACGACACCACAGATGTTTTACCAAGCTCCTGTTCACCATCTGCTCCAAGTGACACCACCAGATTTCCTCACAAAAGGTCAAACCCGGCGTTGACGGGAAGGCGAATGCAGCTCTCAGGTACTTCGCTGCAGCTGTGCTGTGCCTGGTTATGGGCTGTGCACACAGTGGCCACAGCAGCCCAGCCCCTCGGTGTGGCAATGAGCCCTCTGCCCGAGGCAGCCCAGCAGAGCTGGCGAGCAGAGCCAAGGAGCCTTGGGAGACAGCCGGAAATCAAGGCACGAGCCCTTGTCCGGCAGGAGGGGGCACAGCTTGGTGCCACGCTCTCCGTGTCAGCCTTGGTTCTTGGAAGGTGTGGCATCTGCTGGGCTGGTGCAGATGTGCAGATGTGCAGATGTGCCTGCCAGGGTGGTCCTTCCCTGGGGCAAACAGAGATGCTGTTTTCCAAGTGTGCGTTAACCACGGTCTGAGTTCTGGGAGACAGCGAACTCCTTGTGTTATAGACAAACAAGATGCAGTCACACCTTCAGACCAAATCCCAGTATTTACTCTGACACTCATTTGCCTTCTCACATGAGGTGCTCTGACTGTATCTGTATAAATAAACCCACTTCAGAGCAGGATAATGTACACTGTCAGCATATCCTGTCGTTAAGGCTACATTCCAACCTCATCTATAACCATTCACTTCACTGCTTCCTAAGCATTGACAAAAAATTTCCTCTCAGACAGCAATTTTTATATTCAAGTTCTATTTAGAACCATAAGGGGTTTTTTAAACTTAAAAAAGGACTGAAGAAACATTTATTTCTACAGATGGAATTAGTGAGCTCTGAGCAATAGGTTCTGTTCACTACAGGATGTGCAATACGGTTAAGTCATGATATCACAATTTATTACCCTTTTACACAGCTGATACATTTAAAACAAGAGGAACAGATATATAAAAGCAGCCTGGAGTTACTTTTGGTGCGTGAGATCCATAAGACTCAGTGCAAGGGAATTTTGACTAGCAGAGATCCCAGGGATGGGGCATGCAGGGAGTTACCAGACAAGAAGTGCCTGCAGGAGCCACCATCACCCAACCTTTGCTGTAGCTCCCACGAGCTACAAGGAGCTCAACAGCTTTCACTTTGCCTTTCACTTACAACTTCCAAGAAAGTTTTCAAGAGTCTTTGCAGTTCAGCTGAGAAGTGAGCAGGGAATGCCTAGAGGCAGCTCAGGCATCTGGGCTTATTTATTGATCTGTCACTGTGAACACACCTCGTTTAGAGCTCCTTTCAAAACCAAGGCAGCCAGCAACTCCCAGCACAACACATTTTCTTCTGCTCTTCAAAAGCACTTTGCTTGACAACGAATTCCAAAACAATTTGTATATCTCAAAGGAGACATACAAGCAGGCTTCGGGAGAACTGACAGCGAGGAAGATTGAGAGAAGCCTAAGGAATATCTCAAGACACCAGTGTGAGGATCCCCAGTCACTTCAAAAAGAAGAAAATTAAAGCCTTGCAAACTTAGGAAGATAAGACACTGTACATACCTATGTCTTTGGTGGGGGCCCAGGGGGGAGGACAGCACAGAATTCTGCCTCTGCCATGATCATAACATTTGCTGTTGTACAGTGCCCAGGTTATTTCTCATGGACTGAGGCTGCTGTGGAGCTTTTCATGCCAAGAGAAGGCTGCAAAGGCTCAAGCCCAAGGATACCTACCCAGATGTTTCAAGGCATTCTTTACTTCTGTTTGAGGGGGTTGGTATACATATTTATACATATCTATATAAACCTGCCACTGTCAGGTTTTCTCAGACCCCAATAACCTTTAATATATTGCAGTAGTATAGCTTTATAGTCTCATATTTCAGTATCTAAGGAGCAGAGAGATCAGATCCACATCCACGGGGTATTTTTTGGCACCTTACTCCCTTCAAGGTAAAGTGGAGGATTAAGGTTACTAAAGCTAAGAGTTAGCAAGGAAGATCAGTCCAGATAAACTTCAAGAAACAGAGCAAGCCCAACAGAAAACAATGCCCAGTAATGTCGTCAGTGATGTTTTAGTCTGTACATCTTCCCTGCTCTGGAACCGGTTGGGGATTTACTGCCTCACTTTGGGAGATGGACTACACAGCTCAAATGAAGCAGTAATGGAGCATTAACAGAATTAGTGCACTGAAAGTGCTTTGTAGGCTGGAGTTGGACATTTTCATCCGGGATGATGGGATCACTTTCCTGCACTAATTAGTGGAGCGGCTGACATTAACTCCCTAAGTGACCTGTTTGTTGCCACCACTGTGAATCAAAATTAGATTAGCAGCCCCCTACAGGTGTGGCTGCAGTATGGAGGTTAAAAGCACACCAAATGCCCTGCTGATTCAGAGGGAACCAAACTGCATCAGAAGGATTACACAGCATTTGGATCAGCTGCATGCAGAGAGGATTTGGGAGCGATCCTACAGCCCCGGGGAAGGGAGGTGAAGTGTCAATGCAAGAAACAGCTCTTGCTAAGTATGGAAATATTTATTCCCAATCCATCATGAAATTTACAGTTGTCCCAGGTTGCACATATGTGCTGTGTTCAAGAGCAATGGATGAAAACAAATAAAAAACCAGTGGCTTGAATAAATAAAAATCCAGAAACCTCCAATGTAGTGAAGGGGTCACTGTAAAAACATTCTGGGAGAAGATCAGAAGAACTGGCATCTCTCAAAATTATATGTCTTGCAGTATTTGGTTGTTTAAAGTGATGACCCCTTAAATTCCAATTTTATTATAAAATATAAAGTTTTAGCCTTCACGGCTGCAGAACAAAGCTTGAAAATGTGACCCAAATATAGCCAAAGGACTTCTTAAAAATCCAGACAAAATAAAAAGAGCTCTAATCTCTTAAAAACGGTCTCATGATTCCTGAGCTACTCTCAAAATGCTGTGGGGGCTTAGCAAAATTTATAACACTTCACTTGTTTCAATTCTGTTGTCAGGCATAAAATCCAAAGCACAGGGGAAAAAAGTAATGTAAAACCTGCAAGAATTAAGAAATCGAGTAACATCTTCTGGAGTGGCATCCTTTAACTTTGTTCATGATTCCCTCACAACTGAGTCAACTAAAAAAAAAAAACCCAAAAAATGGGTAAAATGAATATTTTTAAGTCAGGTCAGTGCTCCAAGAAAGGAAGAGTTCCTGGAGCAGAGACATGGGTGTCAGCACATGGCAGAACCCAGTGTAAGGCTTGCAGGACAGAGCCTTTTGTAAATGTGGAAGGAATAAAAATGGGAAGCAAACTGTCATGGAATGGAGTGGCAGAGGGAAACGGGAGTCCAGTTGGGAGAAAATAAACAGAAAATTGAATAGCAGCAATGTAACAAAAAGAAAAAAAAATTAAAAGTAGAAAAAACATCTCTGACTGAACCAGACAGGGAACTTCCACGTTGCACAGGCTCCTGATCATATAATTAGAAGAATATGTATTGACCATAATGGATTTTCCATAAATGCTAAGTGTCTCTGCAGAAGCTCTGGTGTTCCCAGCACATAGATACCAAACCATGTGTCTCTGAGTTCAGATTTCTCAGATGATTTCTGGGTAATTAATGACATGCATTGCCATAGAGAGGAAAAGAATTTCCTTATATTTTCTACTGTAAGGAAAAACTGAACACCAGGCCTGCTGTAGATGGACTTTAGCCATGTTAAAGTGTGCCCAGCATATCAAGCTGTTCAGAATGCACAGATAAACTGACATGGTTATTAGAAGTAAAGTTCTTACACACACACACACACACACACACACACACACCTTGGACCACAGGATGTAGCAAACAGCCATTTAAAAATAGTCATGTGAACCCCATCCCACCTCACAAATTCAGATTGCTGCCAAAAAACAGACTGTGGCCAAAGCTACCCCTCCTTCTCCAGACCTGACCTATAAACAGCATTGTTTAAAGTAACCACAAGCACTGCTGCTCCTAATCTACCTCTGAGATGAAAGAAGTGCAGCAGACACCTCAAGTCTGGAAGAAAACATCCTGGTAGAGGTTCTGCTGCTGACCTGCAGCTGAAAAGCAGCTGAAGCACAGGCAGGATTGCTCATAGCAGTAGGTGCCATGGCTCACCCCTCACCACTGAGACAGGGGGATGTGTATCCTGAAAGAGAGCAGGTTTTTTTCCTGCTCATTAAGAGTTAACACTGCTGACAACAACAAAAAGGCAAACAGCATTTGGTGCCGTGGCTGTCAGCCACCGTGCAGATTTTGTCACAGATGCAAGTCAATGACAGTATTCTGCCCCTGCTTCAGATCAGGAGAGGAGACATTTAGGTCTCATATTTCAGTATAGGTTTCATTGGAAGAGAGGGCAAGCAGGACACTCTAGGAAATGCTGACTCAAATACTGGGTATCAGTATCTTGCAGTGCCCACGTTTGCTCAAGTGAAGATTTTGGGGCCCCTTGTAGGCTGCAGACCCGTTGACAGCATTATCAGTCAGTGGTCTAGAAATGCTAACCAAGCTAAGTCCCTTCCTCTCTCTCTCTCTTTTTTGTTTTTTCTGTAACACATGCAAAAGTTTCAGCCTTGAGCCTTCAGTCAGTGAGCAGTGGAAGGAAGAGACAGCCTCAGTTTCTAGGTAACAGTGCTATTGAAATCCACCCCAGCACTGGGGCTGACCCATTTGGGAACTGGCCAGAGGAGCAGAAATGAACGGAGGCGAGAAGCTGCTGGTACACAGGGCTGTCACCTGCTGCTGTCACCCCCTGTACCTCTCCTCTTCACGCCCTCTTTTGGGTCCAGTGGGTCCAAATCCTGCTGCTGGTTCACCAACAGGCAAGGTCTGGCTTAGGAAGCCTGAGGAATGGGGTTATTCAGCAGAGGCCAAATGCTAAGCTTGGTATTAGTTACAGTTATCCTGGCAATGCATTTCTCCCCGGGTACTGCCTCGTGTTAAGTCTCCCTTATTCTGCAGGGGGAAAGACACCACCCCCCTCAAAAAAAGGAAGGGAATAAGTGAAGCCACACTTCACTGGGCACAGCTTCTGACATTTGCTGTCTTGATGCAGCTAACTTCAGTGTAAAAAATCCTTAAAGATGAAAATAGACTTTCACAGAGTCTCCAGGCAAAAGCCTTGCAAAGTACCATGGATCCAAAATTGTTAAACTCTGCAGTGGCTCACAATCCTCGAGGAGCTGGTCATCATCTGGTAATGGTTCTCCCCCTATTTATAGTGTCAGAAATTACCCACTTCCCCAGCATCCCTGCTACAAAATAAGTCGTGGCTGTAATTGCCACATACACAAGATGTGACCGTAAATAAAAGAAACTGAAGGCTAAGAAAGTCTAAAGAGAGCATGAAAGCCACACTGGTGAGAGGCTCTCCCACACACACACACAGAGAACAAGGTACTGAAGTGTGGGAAAGCAGGAGATTAGGGTCTGCTTCTAACCACGAAAGAAAAAAAATGTCCACTTATTTTCTGGGGAAGCGAGGTCAGGCACGTTGATATGGTGGCTGCATTATCAGTTGCTGATCAGCAACATCCTCCAGCACAAGGTGCACACAAATTAGGACAATGCTTTTGAACGTTTAGGACATTGCTTTTGAACACAGCACAAATTAGGGCAATGTTAAAACCACTTGTTCTAAGGGCTGAACTCATCAACTTCAGCCAGGGTGCTTTTGTCTGAAAAATAGCTACTGAAGCCCCACAGTTCTGTATCTCAGAAAACAAAAAGTCATCAGGAGCATTAATACTTTTACAGCTAGTAAGTAAGAGTATCATTTATATCCTAGTGTGTAATATTAGCACTTTCAGAGAAAATCACTGGCATTTATACATATAATATCACACAGGTTCATAATCTTGAGCTCAGATGTTCCTGGATATGAAAAGCTGGCTGCAAACTGGTTTTCCTTCTGCCTTTTATTGACAACACAACCACTCAAAGGCAATTCTAAGTTGTATTAATAGCACAGTTTGTTGAAGGCTACGTGTCTATAGAGGCCCTAATGAACAATTTGCTGCTGTGTTTAGACTTACACTTGATGGATTTTTTTAAATGTAATATGCTTTAAGAAAACCACAAAAGAAGTCAGACCCTAAGCTGATAACACTGTACATAGCTGTGCTGGAGGATATGAGGAAGAAGCAAAACATAGCCGCTGTAAATCTGTTTCTGTGATCTTACAGTACAAAATTGTTTCACTTTAAATTAAAATAGCAATACATAAAATCATAGAATCATAATCCAACTCCTGGCCCTGCACAGGGCAGCCCCAAGAACCACATCGTGTGCCACACAATGGAAACTGAAGGAGAGAATCAATATGAGGAAGATGAACTAGAATAACCCAGGGAGAAAAAAAAAAAAATCTTTCATCTATAAAGTGGTTTTTAGAATGAGGCTCTATAAGTCAGACATCCTCATGCTAAGTGTCATGCAACTGAATGCATTGATTTTTTGCTTTGCCTTTCATGATTTCTATCTAGTATTTACTGAAACAGATGGAGAAGATTGCAAGCTGATCTATAAAGGTTCTCCACCCCAGGCCTCCCTCTTTCAGAGGGACATGCAGAGAGAATAGGAAAAACTTCCCAGGCATCCAAGATGCATTAAGTGGGACATATCTTAACTCAAATCAACAACATTCTTGGTGAGGGCAGGAAGGTGATGGCAGACTTGGGAGGCTGTGATCCTCCACAATCATGGGCTGATTTGAGTTTTTGGTATTTTCAGTACATGCAAAAGGAAACATAACTATTCACATTACAAAGCCCTCTCTGCCATTGCTTTTTCCACCCAACCATGACAAGGCTCCAGCAGAAGTTTGCATGGACATTTGCTAAGCACATCCTCCTTCTCTGTAGCTGCTCAGTACTTGCTTTAGAAGTAACCAAATCTCTTCTTGCTCACTTTCTTTGAGTAGGGAAAATAATCAAAAGGAAACATGGAAAGGGCTTGTCACCTTTGTGTAGCTCCAGCCCCTGAACTCCAGAGGCCTCCACACAGCAAGTTACAAAGGAGGGTCAGTCAGCTGATATAAATCTGCTCAGCTGCACTGGAGAGGAGAGGTTTTAAGCCACTGTTCAGCAGCTGATGCTCTGGCAGGACAGGGTGGATGATGGCAGTAGAGGAGAGGAGGTGGCACTCATTTGTCTTCTGTGAGATTTGGGGTTTAGTTTCATGTGTGGTGCCACTTTGGATCATCGATACGTTTGTCACAAGGAAAAACAGGAGTGGGAAGAGTAAAAGTAGGGTACAGATTAATTCATAGTTTCCCAAAGGCTGATTGTTTCAGAGGCTGGAAATCAGCTTCACATCAGTTCCTGCAATTTTCAGCAAGTCTTAAGCAGATTTCAATGCAAAATTCCTGCAGCACTCACACGTGCTAATTTTCCCATAATTCAGAGTAGGGAACCAAATTAATTGGTAACAAATATACATTAGATAAAATAGAATTTTGCATTTCCCTTGAAATTGCAATAAGTCTAGGAATTTTAGTTTTGTGGATTGAAAGCTGCTGATACTTCTGAATCCATTCAGAAAATCTCTCAGCTGTCCCCATATTTTGTCTTATAAAGATGGGGGGGGAAAGGCATTTTAGAACAGTCCATCCTCTTCATCAAGATCCAAATCTGCTGGTGTGGAAATATAAAAAAAGAAACCTTAACACTGCTGTGGAGCTGATGAGCACTACTGGAATGGAACAAGAGGAGAGTTTAGGATTGCATACAGAATAAAGCAAGAATTCCCAATGTGTGCCTGCGCCTTCCTCGCGGCTCAAAAGCCATTGGATGAGGTGCACAGACATGCTTTTGAATTGCAACATCCATGCAACCATTTAGGCTGTTTTCCTGCCGTGAAAGGATGGGCAGGGGTGTCTAGACACGGCGAGGCCGAGCCTATTGATGCGGGCGGGATGCATCCCCATGGAGCCGCCGGCTCCGCGGAGCTCTGCAGCTGCGGGCTCCGGCTCTCCAGCTGTGCTGCGCCGGGCCGCGCTGACGATGCTCCCGGCCCTAAACAAAGCACAGCTCTCAGAGCATGGGGAGAGCTCAGCTTCGGAGGGGAATCACCTCTTTAGGTCCCCAGCACAACGCAGAGGATCTTCTCCAAAAGCCTCTCGGGCAGCGTATCCAGAAATGAGGGGAAAACAAATAATTAATCATTAATTGTGCCCTACTTTGCGGGGGCAGATGAGGCAGAGGAGATTCTGCTCCTGAGCGTTGTGGGGGAAAGAAACAACGTGGACGCCAAGCATCACTTTGCTGAGAAGAGCTGGGGTTGGGGGTACCTGCCTTTCCTGTGTGCCAGTCTGAATCAGTGCCGTGGGGAGGCCCAGGAGTAGGTGTGCTTGGCATCCTCTTGGCTGGGCTCGCTGAGAGAGGCTGAAGAACCAGAAGGGGCTGACAAGGAGCAGCAAAAGTGGAATAAACAGTAGTGGTGTTTTTGATAAATGAGCCGGTGCCAGCCTCCAGTGATTTTTACACGTCCTGGAAAGAAACAGATGAAATTAAGAATCAAAAGGAGGAGGGCTTAGCTTAGCCAAGCTATACAGAATAACTGTTTAATTTGGCTTCTTCAGGTGATTCTGATCAGGTAATGTTTCTTTGGTTAACTCGAACTGAAGCTCAGTGCCAAAGAAAATTTGTGTTTGATTTACGGCTGAGAGAGAAGTAAAACCATTCAAGAAGAAAGTCAGTGAAGAAAAAATATAGGGAAAGCAGTAAAACTCCTGTACTTGAGCAAGTACTTGAGGATCACAGAATACTTATTAGCAGAATTCAGTTAGCATTTTACATATTTCAGGCCCCATTTGCTATTTTTCAAGGGGGTTTATACTTGTGACTTGGAAGGTCCTCCAGCACAGATCTCCAGCTCCAGCTGTTAGAGTTTATTGACTTCAAGTGAGTGTAGAGACAAAGGTTTGAATGAAGTGTGGCTGGTTTCTGTTAAAGGCTGCCATTATGTGCTATGCAGTGTTTATTCAGATCTACCATAACCATTGTTGAATCTCTCCCTACAGAAAAGGGAGAAAATCTTTTCCACTGTGAATATACATTAATCAAGAAGCCTAAACTGTGCTCACCACTGATGAATGCCTGCTCTCAGCTGCATTCTTGCACTGTGACCTGCATAAACCCCATTGACACATCAGCTGGGAAATGAGTGTCCCCATTGTAACCCTGCACGTGTAGGCATGGTGCACCAGTTTAGCATAAAGGTGCTGGGCTGCAGGTGACATCCTTCAGCAGCTGCTGGCCAAATGTCCCACACTTTCAGTGAGGAGACATGACTCAGAGTTGGGGAATCAATGTTTTAAAGATTTATTCCTGTAATTGTCACCGATGGAGCGCAGGAGCCCCTGCAACACTTGTCTGTCACCAAATGAAGTTGGTGCTGCTGCCTACAGCAGGAGTGGGGCTGCACCAGCTCTTGCTGGTACAGCAATAAGCTGTGATACATTAATATTACAAAGAAAACAAAGATTAGCTGTTTCAACTTATTCCTACTGCTTTACATATACAGTAAGATATTATTTTCTATGGAGAGGGTAATTCCCCTGAAGGACACCACGTTTAAGTGGCAAATTAATTTGCTGCTTACATTCACTGGCTCTTCCAGCTGGCTTAATTCTCATCAGCCACCATAATTTATTAACAGTGAGGTGAGAAAAGACATGAATCAGCTTAATGTGCTATAAGTAGGGCATTGTCATGGCAACAAGATGCGGACTGTTTTCTACTATTTATGTATGGTTTGTTTTGTGCTCAACCTTGAGACACCACTTGGAGCTACTAGAATTAGAAACATCTTTTTTTTTTTTTTTCAACTTTTTTTTTTTTCTCTGCCGTGTATTTTTAATAAATGATTAAAATAAGCATGTGAAAGGCTCTGGAGCATCTCTTCAGGAAAATAGCTTTATGCTCTTCAATGAGTCTTCCTAGAAACAGAAGCCTTAACTGTGATCTCCCAACTATTTTCTCACATTGCCACACAACCGAGTCCACAGATTAACTCCCAGTTCATACCAGTCTGAGATTAATAAACAGACCTTCCCTGTTCCATGCTCTACATTTAATTATCACCTGGGGGGAAAGAAAGAATTAAACAATATTATTGAAAAAAGAGAAAGCCTTTGTATTTTCTTAAGTGCAATCCATTGTACTTAACACAAGACCTGAAAAAAAAAATTAGGACATTTCACTTTTACGGACTCATGATGAAGAAATATAAAGTTAAAAATTAAAAATTAATAAAAAAAGGATTTTTATTGCCTTCCCAGCTAAGACAAAGTCCCATTCACCTTTTGCATCAGCAATTAATGCTTTTAAATAAAGCCAGTTCTTCATTTATTCATTTTATTTACTAGCCTGCTGCATAAAGGGAATGGTTGGAATTCTAACACGGCCCTTTGAAAAACAATTACCAATATTAGTCTTTTGTTTTCTTTTTTTTTCTCCACTACCTCAGGAATCTGCTATCAAATAGTTAATGAAAATCAAAGCATGTCTAAGATGTGTCAAGAAAAAAGCATGGAAAAATTTAATCTCTTTCCCAAAATATTTTGCAGGCATTGAACATTGCTTTATTCTGAGTAAGGACAATAAAATTCTGAAAAATTCAAAGAATTATTGCCCTTTTCTCCATCCAATACTCATTAATATTTTTTTTAATATGTCTGGGTTTATATTACCCTAGGTATTTGTTTGCATAATATGTAGGGCAACAGGCAACCAGGCTGTACCTACATACAAGAAAACAGTTATTAGTTAGAAACTCAAGAAAAAATGGTGAACAATATAATTTTGAACTCAAAAAATTCTGTCCAGCTACGAATGCAAATCAAGTGAGCACTATTAAATGCCCGTGGTGGCATTAAAAATAAAATATGGAACGCAAACTCCTACCCCAAGCTCTAGGGCTAAGGGAAGTGAACAGGACGGTCACTGTAGTGGCCTGTCCAGGGGCAAGGAGAACCTCCAGGCATCCCCTGCCACTGGAAGCCACCTGGGCTCCCTCCTGGGATGTGTTTTCCAGAATGTGAATGTGTTTTCCAGGGAGCTTCAGCCTCAGTGGGGGAACAAGCATTCCTGGGGGAAAACCAGAATAACCATCAGGCCATGCCTGCCCTCGGATAACCCACCTCTTGCTGCCATTGGTGGCAGATTTTGCCTCCCACACCTTTATCCACTGGGAAGTAGGTTGTGACCAGTACCCTTCACAAAAGCTCTGGAATTCCAGGACACTTCTGTGGCTTTCCCCAGCGTAGTAGTGTGAAAACTAACCAGTGGGAGGCACCAGAATTACAATTTAATAGGGAAATTAAAAAAAAAAAAAA